>VDFB02032966.1:118940-132495 GCA_007258455.2 Sequoia sempervirens
CCTCTACCCTCTACTCTTAACCCTATACCCTCTATCTCTCTCCCACTCCCTCCACATCTCTCTCCCAAGTCAATGATATAGGCCTTCTGTAAAATTTTCCAGCCATAGTTGCCATTCTCTCCAATTGAAAAAATCCATGTAGACATTAAAATAAACATAAGAATAGTTAAAGAATACCCATAAGCACAAAACTAACGAATCTTCAACTTCACTACTCAAGTGGTTTAAAGCATGAGAACAAAATAACCTTCTATGTCTCTAAATCTTATACAGTGTATGATACGAAGCAATTTCATCATGGTGGGAAAATCACTGCACTAAAAATATTTCTAGAGAGAATAAAATCCAGGAGGTACGTAGGGTTGTAAATACATTAGAATCAGAATAGGTACAACTAAAAAAGGAGTGACTCATAATCCTTTTAACCATAGTTTACATTTGAGAATACAAAAATATGGAATATGCATCATCAAATTAGTTAGGCTGTGCAAACGGACCTCATCTTTCAACCAAATATTCTCAATATGTAGTTGCTACTCTTGAAGACTAACTTCTACAATAACAACAGGTCCTCCGCAGTTGGTGCATATGGGATTTCTCATGGATTCTTTAATTGCCATGTTCTCCAAGAGAAGCTTCTCATTATCTTGCCTGAGGAGAGTGTTTTCATGACGCTCGTGTTGAGCCTAAAAATTCAAGATTTGAAAAGCCACATGATTAGAAAAATTTAAGGAATAAGGCATGAATCCTTAAAGTTCATCAATTTTGCAACATTACTACAATTTTTTTGTCATTTTCTTAATCCCCAAATACTTTCATCTGGGTTCACCGATTCTGGAACTAGAACTTAATATGGCATGGTGCAAGCCCCAATTTCTTACTCAGAAGCTGCCTTTTCTTCTCATCTAGGTGAGGGAACTCTTTGAAAATCTTGTAGCAAACCAAAAATAGGAATAAAGTCAGAAACAACAATTCTCAATGGATGAGAAGTATTGAATTGTTTAGTGAAAAAAGGGCATACGCTTCCATCTCCTAAATCTGCTGAGGATTATGCATGTGATAGTGCTTCTTTTTGGAATGGTTATCTTCTTTCTCATCACCAGATCCATTCCCTTCCATGTTTTCACTACTAGACCTGCTCTCATACTCTTCATCTCTCTGTCTCCCAAGCTTAGACTCTCCATCGCTGCTACCAAACATGTCTCCTTTTCCTTCCAAGCTACTTGTCTGTCTAACAATGCCCATCATAAATATATACTCACTTATATCTATAAACAAAAAAAATTCCCATAAGAAAATAAAATTAATACACATTTCCACATCAATACCCATATTTTTATGATTTTCGGTTGAAGAGACAACCTACCAGCGTCAAGGAGAGCTTGGGTGTGGATTTGTAGATGTTCATGTTCATATTAGACCTTGGTTGAGGGGAAATGAAGCAAGGCTATGCCATTCCAATATTGTTAGATGAGATCTCAAAGAAAAACATTTTTTTTTAATCGTTCCTACCCTCAAGTAAACTACCCAATCCAAAATTCATCCCAAAATGCTTTTCAGTCGTTTCTAATCCTGATGCTATCATGGCATTGGAGGAGTCATCTACATGCCCATTCCTAACCTATTCTAATGCTAATATTATTATAATATATTATAATAATAATATATAATTATTATTATTATTATAATATAAAAATTATATAATTAAAAAGTATATAATTTAAATTTATATTAATATCATATATTATAAAATAAAACTATTAAAAAATGGCAAAAAAAAATAATAATAATAAAATTGATTCATGTCAGGGTGTTCGACCGAACACATTAAGTAGGTTCGATCGAACCCTCTCGAAATACATTTTAAAATGGTTCGGTCGAACCCATGTTCGACCGAACCATAGTTCGACTGAACCACCCTTTTTTCACCTTCTCCCTCATGGGCACCAAAAATGTCTAAAATTTTGCACTTTGAAGCTCGATTTGAGAATGAAAATGGAGGAGACTTCACAAACCCAACTGGTATTAGATAGCCCTCAGAACGAGCTATCCAACGAATATAATTTTCATATGTTTTAGTTTTATTATCTATTTGTTTTTAAAGTTTTATTAAATATAGGTTTTTCACTGAAAATGAAGCTCTTTGTTCTGCACATGTGGAAAAAAAAGATTATCAATTTTTTTTTTTGAAAAATATGAGTACACCAGATATTGGAGTCCTTGATCCAACAAAACAAAATAAAATTGACAATAATAAAAGTTACGCCAAGAATGCCTGGCCATGTCTGAATTGTAATTAATTTGACTTTGAAACCACACTAAAGAAAAATATTAAATAAAAATATCCAACCAAGTGGGAAGCACTAGATATCAGAATTAAAAATCTAAATTCAAAAGAATTATAATTTTATCCTTCATGGAAAAAAAGTTATGCATTATACGGTGTGCGTCACTTTTTAAAAATGTTGTTTTCTGAAAAAAAAAACTAGTTTTCATGGGAGATGGAAAAAGAAGTGCAATCTGATTCCAAAAATTTTGAAAAAAATATTTTTAGAATCTAAAGACAAAATGTGATGAGACTCTAGTTTGCATCATCTTCAAATTCCTCATGGTTTAGCCACTATAGGTGCCTAAAAATGAAGATTTAGTTAACAAAAATTATTTCAGTGTCCAGTTTGGCCAAAAATTGTAAACCACTATTGTGGGATCACCCAAAAGTTAGAAAAAAAGAGTCATATGTGTTTATTTATGGGTTATAGTGAAGAATCAAAGGCTTATAGGCTATATGATTTTACAACAAACACAATCTTTGTTAAAGTAGAGATGTAAATTTTGATGAGAATTCACAACTTACAACCACTTCCTCTTACTCTACAACAACAAATGCCTCTCATTTTTCTCATATTTTAGAAATAAATGGAGACTACATTGATGAGGATGAGGTGTGCACTACTAATACTATTAGAAATGAAACATCTAATGCTTGTAATCAACCATTTTCTGTAGGCAGTGATGATGAAGAAGTTGACTTTTCAGCTAGACAAAAGACAATGAGTATTGAAGAAATATATAGGAAATGCTCAAAGATCTAAGGAAGGAATGGTAGTGCACTCATGGCCAAAGTATTACAAGTAAATGACCCAACCTCATATGAGCAAGCTAGAGGGAAGAAATAATGGGAGCAAGCCATGAAAGAGGAATATAATGCATTGTTAGAGAATAAAACTTGGGAACTTGTGCCTGCCCCCAAGGTAAGAATGTTATTGGTTGCAAATGGGTTTACAAAATAAAATTTAAATCAGATGGTGCTATAGAAAAATTCAAGGCTAGATTGGTTGTTAAGGGGTTCAATAAAAAAGAGGGTGTTGATTATGAAGAAACATTTTCTCCTGTCATTAAAATGAATATAGTTAAAATTATTCTTTCTTTGGTTGCAATTCTTGGGTGGCATGTTCATCAAATGGATGTCAAAAAATTATTTCTTAAATGGAGATTTATATGAAGAAATATATGTGGATCAACCAATAAGCTTTTGTGGATTAGGCAACATCCTAATCTTATGCTTTTCAGATTAAAGAAGTCACTTCATGGACTTAAATAAGCCACCCAAAGCATAAGATTGAAGGTATTTTCTACTTCATGGGTTTAAAATGTGTCTAGATCTAAATCATTATAAGAGATGAAAAATGAAATTATTCCTTTGTTGTAGTTGTGATACACCAAAATTTTAACCTATTCTACAATTAAAATGCAATGAAAACATAATGAAACACCTCAAGATTAGCCTAAGTAATTTGAAAATGCAAAGAGGAAAATGTTAAATGAAGATAGATGGTTATACCTTCCTTATTGCAGCTGAAACTCCTTGGTTGGCCCTTGATTTGGATTGATTTGTATGCTCCTTGATGGCTCTTGGTGTGGCTAAAAATGAAGGATTTTACTATATGTTTGGATGTAAATGCAAGTGAATGTAATTTAAGGCTAGATGAGTGCACAAAATGGCAGCATTTAGCTGCAAAATGGCTAAGTGCTGAAATGCCTTGAGGAGGGGTATTTATAGAGATCTGAATTCTTAGAGAATTAATAAGTTGGTCAAGATGAAGGGCTGGGGAGTTGAGAACTCACAAGCCTCCCTACATCTTGACATGTGGATGGTGAAGTGGCCAAGGGCAGATGAGGTGTAAGTGAGGTGGCCAAAAGGTACATGAGGTGAGGAAGGACAAGTACCTCCAAGTACCTGGGGAGTAAGAAGATTTCCCAAAAGGGATTTGTTGTCCCCAAGTGAGAATGAAAGGGACATTTGAGGAATTTTGGAATTCCTCAAAAATCTCCATGGGAAAAGGAGAGGTGGTTGAAAATATAAATGTGAATTAAAAATTCACATTCTTAGGAGAGTCTAAAGGATAAGAGAGGGTCTCCAAAAAGGTGGGAATTGGTCACATGTGCATGAGGTGACATGTCAAACATTCTAGAAGATGCATGGGGAAAAGGGATTCTAGGAATAATAAAATTGAAATAAAAATTCACATGGGGAAGAGAGAAGTCTAGGTGAATAAAAAGGAATTAAAAATTCCTTGGGGGTGGGGAGAGTTGACCACGTACTAATTAGGTTTAACTAATTAGTAATTAGAGGATAATTAGGGTTAATGGATTAGAAGCCAACTTGTAAAAGTTGGAGGATGTGACACATCCCAATCAAGGATTAGGCATGTGCACATCCCTAATGAAGAGATTAGGAGATGGATTAGGATTAGGTGAAAATGATGTGAGGGATTAAATAAATGTAATATTTATTTAATTCATTTGATGAAAAGAGGATTAAGGAGGGTATAGTATTTAATACAAATTATTAATTAAATACCTTAGGGGTTTCCATGGAACTATTAATTAAATAATAGTAATATTACTTAATTAACTCTGGATAAGAGGATGTTTAGATGAAAAGTGTAAATTTGATAAATTAAGTGTCCAAATTTGGATGTCTACAGTAGTTTATGTAGAGATAATTTACTCATAGCTGGACAAAATATTGGGTTAATTAATGATTTGAAATCAGATCTTAAAGGGGCATTTCATATGAGTGATTTGGGTGAACTAAATTATTTTCTTGGCTTGCAAATTAGTAGGCTTCGTGATGGGTTGTTTATCTCTCAAAAAAAAATGTTTTGGATCTTTTAGAAAAATTTAAAATTCTTGAATGCAAGCCAACCCCTACTCCTTTTCAATCTGGAGTTAAGCTTACTAAGGAATGTAACTCCAAGAAGGTCGATGCTACTTTATATAGATAGCTTGTTGGCAACTTGGTTTATCTAACCCATTCAAGACCAGACATTTGTTTTGTAGTCAATATGGTATCTAGATTTATGCAGGAACCTGATGCAGCACAAAGGGTTCACCAACTACACAACACAATTTAAGTCTCTTAAATCAAATTTCCAACCTTTAAAAACATAGCACTTGGAACTCTCACACAATCTCTTTGTTTTCCTTATAGGTTTGCCAACTCAGTTTTTGGACTTATCTTGAAAAAATTCATCACACCACCAAACCAACTACATTTTTTGACACCCTTTAAGACCTACAAAAACATGTCTCAAAACCCCATAGGGTTACCTTGTAACATACCCTTCAATAAAATACTCCTACGCTGTCCACCTTGGCCAATTAGGCCTAATTTCTAAAGAAAATACACTCCAAACTCTCTGCCATTCACAAAACTCAATGGATAGTCCCTTGACAGACCTCAAAACCACTAAATCAATAGGTTTTACCCTCTAATGCTTTGATCTAAATGCCAAACTAACAAATCCTTACTCTAGGCTTCCATTCTCTTGAAATAAGGAAGGTTTTGGGTATGTGCAGGATCATCATGGAAAAAATAGGCCATTAAGTGGCAAAAAATTCAAAAAAATCAGAGTTAGGCAACTTG
The DNA here is from genome assembly GCA_007258455.2 of Sequoia sempervirens. Lineage (NCBI taxonomy): Eukaryota > Viridiplantae > Streptophyta > Pinopsida > Cupressales > Cupressaceae > Sequoia > Sequoia sempervirens. The sequence continues at coordinate 124,870 of VDFB02032966.1, forward strand.
ACGTAAAAATTGAATAAGTTATCTATATTATTTAAAAAATATGTCAGAATAGAATATGTAGAAAATTGAATGTAGTTTCTAAACTACTAGCTTTATTTAAAAATAAATAAAATTTATTTGGTGAAAATTTGAAATTTCAATGTTGTAGTACTTAAATTTCAGGGAAAAAATAAGAAGTAGGTGTTTGTCCTGACCACCCTAACCACAATAAAATGATAAAAAATTTATAAGATTTTAGATATAAGTAGAGGACTCATGTCCCGATGATGTGATGCATATTTTTTGTAATTTTTTCCAAGTAAATAATTAATTATGAATTTTTTATTACAACTTTTAAAAAATATAAAACTCGTATGTCCTCCACCAATCTTAACTTGGTCAAAACTTCATGAAATTCAAATTTTATTTTTTAATCTTATAGTATGTGAAGCATAGAATGTGACACATGTTTTGGATTCAAAAAATGTGATACTATTTGAAAGCTATAGATATTTTTCAATAAGCCTATCAATTAGGACTTTAGTCGTAATTCAAATAGAAAATGAATAATAATTATTTATTAAATTTAAAGTAAATCATAATTTTATATTGGTGGAAAGTTGAGAATATCCTTTAAAAACCGTTTTCGTTTCATCAATTTTGGGTTAAAAAAAAGTCGTCATCCACATACCCATCATATTGCCACTTTTTGGTCCATCATGATCCTGCACATACCCTTTTATGAAACTATACATTCCTAGCCTCCAACCACCCTAAAAAATCTCCAAACACTACCATATATGTCTGCACAAACTCAACAAACCTTCATACAACCCTTATTAATGTAAATTCATCAATACCTTGCTTGAAAGCACCATTCCTTCATTCAAAACTCGAGGTGTTCACAACAAAGACAACAAATTATCTCCTACATAAAGTCTTCCCTAACCCAAAATCCTTATTTAACATTGAAAGCTACCTAAATACCTTCATTTCAATAAGTTTCAGATAGACCCACCAAAGGAAATGGCAGCAAATGCATATTCTTGTGCTTCAAACCCCAAAATAGGGTTACAGACCCGCTTCCAGCAAAATCACCATAAAAATCTCAAATCTTCATAAAATTCAATCAAACTAAGTGAAAAATGATGATACTCCATTCCTTTAACAAATCCAATGGCTTCCTCTGGGTATGTGTAGAATCATCATGGAAAAAAAAGGTCCTTAAGTGGCAAAAAATTCATAAAAATTAGAGTTAGGAAACTTGACATAAAAATTTGAATAAGTTATATATATTATTTAAAAAATATGTAAGAATATATAATCTGTAGAAAATTGAATGTAGTTTCTAAACTACTAGGTTCATTTTAAAAAGAAATCTATTTGGTGAAAATTTGAAATTTCAATGGAGTAGTACTTAAATTTTAGGGAAAAAATAAGAAGTAGGTGTCTGTCTGACCACCCTAACCACAATAAAATGATAATTATTTTTTATAAGATTTTAAATATAAGTAGAGGACTCATGTCTCAATGTGATGCATTTTTTTGTAATTTTTTCCAAGTAAATAATTAATTATGAATTTTTTATTACAACTTTTCAAAAAATAAAAACTCATATGTCCGACCCTAATCTTAATTGGTCAAAATTTCATGAATTTTTTTTAATCCTATATATATAAATGATGCATGTTTCAGATTCAAAAAATGTGATACCGCTTGAAAGCTATAGATGTTTTCCAATTAGCCTATCAATTAGGACTTTAGTCATAATTCAAATAGAAAATGAATAATAATTATTTATTAAATTTAAAGCATAATTTATATTGATGGAAAGTTGGGAATCTCCTTTAAAACCCTTTTTGTTTCATCAATTTTGGGTAAAAAAAAGTCGTCAGCCACATACCCTACACATACCCATCATATCACCACTTTTTGGCCCATCATGATCCTACACATACCCCCCTCATGTTTCTCACAGTACAGGGTCGTACAGTGGTCTGAAACATAGAATTACCAGTAAAAATACAAAATTTCACATATAAAACATGGGTTCATTATTGATTTTCCTTTATTTACAATCCTCCAACCTTTTCCCTAAGGTTTGCCATGATTTTAAATGTTTTCCATCCCATACAAAATGACTACAACTGACTCTTTAACTAACTAACCCTTCAACTTCCTCACCCTTGCAATTTTTTCATCTTTTGCAACTTTTATGACAACATTTTACAATATTTTTCTTCTAGCAACTTTTGAACCCCACAATGCCTAAAGACCTCCAAATTAACTTAATACATAATAAAATGGTCTAATAAGACCTTATTCCATAGAAAAAAACTCAAAAACACCTAAAAACCTATCATGGGCAACATTTTCATAAAATGCACTTGGTGCCCCTACACCATACACCTAGCCTAAAAAGAATTTCAAGTCTCTTGGAATTTTAACGACAACTTGTCCACCTCTAAAATCTTCATATTTGTGGTCTTCAAAAGCTCCTCTTTGATGTCTTCTAATCTTTTCCCCTTGTCCTCTTGGAAACAACTCCAATTAGTCTTCATTTTCACCTTTTGTTTCAACTTGTCAAAGTAAACTAACCTCCTACTTGTCTTGTTACCTAGAATTAAATCTTCCATGCTTTGGTGTATCCCAATATCTACCTCAACTTATTTTCCTCCTTCTTTCATCTTGAACTTTGGTTTGTTTCCCATCAAAATTGCTATCATAACAAGGAAATGATAGATGATCTTAAATTTTTTCCTTTGCCATGTAACAATGGTTTCTTCATCCTTAATCTCCATGTCTCTTCTCAGGTTCTCTGCTCCAATTACCTCTGTCTAATCAATCTTACAAACCTCTTTTTTGATAGTATGAGACTACCTACTAACCTCCTTTGCCACCAAAGAACAAAACACTGCCCCTACCATGATTTCACCATGCTTTTCTAGCCCATTTTGAGGCTTCCCAAGGAATTCATCCTTGAATTTCTCCATCTTATACCTTGATATCACCATATCATCTTCTCCCTTCAACTTTGAATCACTCCTTACTATCTACACCTTCTCCTCTTCTTGCCTTCTGACTGTTGTCCTTACTTGTCTTCTTCTTCTTTGGACAATTTTCTTAATGAGCCATACAACTTTCTTCTTTATTGTCAAGTGCCAGTTGAGTGCACTTTTGAGCAACTACTCCATCTCATCTTCATGCCTTCTTATCATCTCTTTCATAGCTTGCCTTATTTCTCTTATCTCTTTCTCAACCTCTATTTGCCTCATCTTTTTCTCTTTCCTCTTCCTCTCTTTTTCTTCTTGCTTCTTCTTCCTTTGCGAACCCTCTACCTGTAAGTGCCTTCTCAAAAAATCTATCTTCTCTTCAAGAAAGTCCCTTTAACCTTTCCTACACTTTTTCTTTGCCTCACCTACATCTCTTCTATTTTCCTCTACCTAGTCTTTTGGCAACCAGGTTCTCTCTTCAACCTGCACAAACAAACACAAACACCAAAATCTATCTTGCCCAAACCTTTTGAGCTCTAATACCAATTGATGCAGTGCAAAGGGTTCACAAACTACACAACAAAAATTAACTCTCTTAAGTCAAATTTCCAACCTTTAAAAACCTAGCACTTGGAACTCTCACACAATCTCTCTGTTTGCCTTGTAGGTTTGCCAACTCAGTTTCTGGACTTATCTTGCAAAAATTATTCACACACCACCAAACCAATTATATTTTTTGACACCCTTTAATACCTACAAAAACATGTCTCAAAACCCCTTAGGGTTACCTTGGAACATACCCTTGAATCAGATACTCCTACGCTATCCACCTTGGCCAATTAGGCCTAATTTTCAAAGAAAATACACTCCAAACTCTCTGCCATTCACAAAACTCAATGGATAGTCCCTTGACAGACCTCAAAACCACTAAATCAATAGGTTTTACCCTCTAATGCTTTGATCTAAATTCCAAACCAACAAACCCTTACTCTAGGCTTCCATTCTCTTGAAATAAGGAGGGTTTTATGAAACTATACATTCCTAGCCTCCAACCACCCTGCCAAAGCTCCAAAAAATACCATATATGTCTGCACAAACTCAACAAACCTTCATACAACCCTTATTAATGTAAATTCATCAATACCTTGCTTGAAAGCACCATTCCTTCATTGAAAACTCAAGGTAACACAATAGAGACATCAACTTATCTCATACACAAAGTATTCCCTGACCCCAAATCGTTCTTTAGCATTGAAATCTACCTAAAGACCTTCATTTCAACAAGTTTTAGATAGACCCACTAGAGGAAATGGCAGCAAATGCATATTCTTGTGCTTTAAACACCAAAACAGGGTTAAGACCCGCTTCTAGCAAAATCACCATAAAAATCCCAAATCTTCATAAAATTCAATCAAACTAAGTGAAAAATGATGATACTCCATACCTTTAACAAATCCAATGAATTTCCCTCAATTTTCTCACTGTACAGGGCCGTACAATGGTCTGAAACACAAAATTACCAGTAAAAACATTAAATTTCACATATAAAATTGGGGTTCATTATTGATTTTCCTTTATTTACAACCCTCCAATCTCTTCCTCAAGTTTTTCCATCATTTTAAATGTTTTCCATCCCATAAAAAATGACTACAACTAACTCTTTAACTAACTAACCCTTCAACTTCCTCACCATTGCAATTTTTGCATCTTTTGCAACTTTTATGACAACATTTTACAAGATTTTGCTTCTAGCAACTTTTGAATCCCACAATGCCTAAAGACCTCTAAATTAACTTAATACATAATAAAATGGTCTAATAAGACCTTATTCCAAAGACAAAAAATCAAAAACACCTAAAAACCTATCATGGGTTCAAACATTTTCATAAAATGCACTTGGTGCCCCTGCAAGTCAGAACCAAAAGAAATTCATTGGTTGGTTGCCAAGAGGATTTTGTGATACATTCATGGAACCATTTACTATGGCATACATTATAGTTACAAGTCCTCAGTTTCTTTGATTGGCTTTACAGATTGAGACTAGGGAGGTGATATAGATGACATGAAATCTACTAGCAGTTATATTTTTCAGCTTGGGTCAAGTCCAATTACATGGAGCAGCAAAAAACAAACAACTACATCATTGTCTTCTTGCGAAGTAGAATATATAGAGTAGAAAAAGAAGCAGGAAATGAAGCAATTTGGATTCAAAATCTTTTATTTGATCTTGGTTTTGCACATAGTTTAGCTACTACTTTGTATTGTGATAATCAAAGTGTTATACAAGTTGTAAACAATCCTATTTTCCATGCTAAAATAAAGCACATTGAGATTGATGTTCACTATATCTGGGATCTTGTTCAAGCAAATAATGTTAATATCCAATTTTGTCCAAGTGAAGACCAAGCAGTAGATATATTTACTAAGAGTATGACTGAGGCCAAATTTTTGAAATTACGAGGAATGCTTGGTATGCTAGAGGTGAACATTAAGGGGGGATAGTGTTATAATGTTCTCCTCTACTTTGTATCTTTTTTTTAATATTCTAGCCAATCTTAAGGGGGGATGTTAAGGGATAACATTGTCTTATGAATTTTCTAGAAAGAGAGTTTTCCAAACATTAGAAACAACTTGAAATTGTTCAAGTTCAAAAGATAGATTTGTCAAGAAATTAGAAATAACTAAAAGCTATCCAAGAAAAGGAACATTCTAGTTTTAGAATTCTCTAGAATACTAGAAGTTTCTAAGATCAACTTTAAATATGCAACTATTCATGTTGCAAATGTAATGGTGAATGTATATTGCTGGATTGAATACAATAAAGTTAGAATTATTTCTTCAGCTATTCCTCTCTTTAATATTCTATTTGTCATGTTTATTGTTATTATTTTTAGAGTTATTTTGGGCCTGTTTTTTATAGTGCTAAGACCAAAGAGCACTCTCCTAGATTTCCCATTGCTCATGATTTTCCAATTGCTACTTTTTTAAGGAAATTATAATTGTACTTGTACGAAGGCATGTGCACACTTCATTCCCTTTCTCTACAAGGTCTAGTAAACGTCATGTTTTTGTTGCTTCTTCTCTCCATCTCGACCAATTAAGTCCTATTGCTTCTTTTGGTTATTATGGAAAATAGCTTCAATGAAATGTTAGTTGTTGATGATGATGATCTGATGTATTTTTAGTCATTGTTTTGGTATGAAGGAATAAGCAAGCTATGGGAATTGAAGGATTATGTCTTTCACCTCTTCTATGCACTCTACCTATGCACATCTAATTTTTTTTATATGGTTATCTTACATAGGAAGAAACTAGTATATTGGAGGAAAATATTGGTGATTATATTTAAAGATGAAGATGCACATGATTCTTCAATTAGAAGAATTATGGAGGATCATTATTGCAGTGAAATTTGATGAGTAGAGGAAGTTCGATAAGGTCAACGTGAAATCTTCAATGTTGATCACATTCAACATCTTTGACAAAGTTTAACCACATATTCAAGATGTGGAAATGTCAAAGGTGGCTTGAAAAGCTCTATCCACTAGATATATGAGGTGAAGAACCAGACAAAGGTCATCCATCTCTAGTCAAAGTTTCATACATTCAATATGAAAGATGGCAATAAAGTATAAGAGTTCTTACATTGGGTGTTTGAACTATGAGCAGAACTTGTAAAGCTTAGAGAGAAGGTGGGGGAAAAATTGATGGTCCTGATCACTCTTAGAGCTCTTCCTTCCTAGTTCTAAATTTTTGTCACAATATTGAACATCAAAACATAGGTGGTGTAATTTTAAGAATCGATAAATTTTCTCTTGTAGGAAGAAGCCATCTAGTCAATGTAAGATGAGTTTGAAGACAAAGCTCTAATATCAAGACAACAACATGGTCAAATTTTTGAAAGGGACCACGACAAAAGCAACCTTCTTGAGCCAAGAAAAAATATTGTTGTCACATCTACAATATAAACATGCATGACACTGATAGATATTGGTATAGTGCTTTGACTCAAGGTAATTCCAATCAAGAAATTATTCATGGTTACAATGGTTTTCAAAAATAAAAATGATGTCTTCACCAAAGGAAGCATACAAGACATGTCACAACCCAAAAAGATGATGCATTTGATGAAGATATACTAGACATAGCCAATTGTGATGCCCATCAAAATATTTTTCTTGTCTCCCAAACTTCACAACCAATGAGGAATATTTGGTTGATTGACCCTAGTGCCATCACGCATATGCCAAGAAACAAAGATCTATTTCCAATACATTGATTGATCAACCCAGGGCATGTGCAGGATCATCATGGAAAAAGCAGGCCCTTAAGTGGCAAAAAATTCAGAAAAATCAAAGTTAGGAAACTTGACATAAAAATTTGAATAAGTTATCTATATTATTTCAAAAATGTGTAAGAATAGAATCTGTAGCAAATTGAATGTAGTTTTTAAACTACTAAGTTTTTTATTTTATTTTTTTAAAATCTATTTGGTGAAAATTTGAAATTTCAATGCAGTAGTACTTAAATTTCAGGGAAAAAATAAGAAGTAGGTGTCTGTCTGACCACCCTAACCACAATAAAATGATAAAAAAAAATTATAAGATTTTAGATATAGGTAGAGGACTTATGTCCCGATGTGATGCATATTTTT
>VDFB02032966.1:132515-255494 GCA_007258455.2 Sequoia sempervirens
CTCCCACCCTCTCCCACTCTCACACCCTCTCTCCCACCCTCTCACCCACTCTCCCACACTCTCTCCCACTCTCTTCCTCCGTCCTGTTGGAACTGTAAAAATCTGATGATTTTTACATATCTATCATCCCCCTGAGTCTCCATTTGAGTCCTACCTTAGGCACATTTTCCTCATTTTATTTTATTTTTACCCATATTTTGGTCGTGTGACCCCATAGAATCCATCGAGTCATGCATTTTTCATGTTGTGGTGCATATCGGCATAGGTATATCTAGGTCTCCCCGACCCATGTTGCCTGTGTGTTAACATATGTTTGCAGCAGGTGATCAACAATACTTGTTCATTGTTACAACAATCGACATTCACATGTAGGTTTCTATCGGCATGACTTTCACGTGGTTTCGACGACCGAGGAGGAACCTATCGGCAGTAGTTTGGTCATCGGGATAGTGTCTCATCGATTTTGAATTGTCTCCCGACTAATGCATGTGGAGGTTCATCGGCGAGAGCTTGGCGATATCGTAATGTGATCTCGGCGAGGTTGTTATGTCTTGTCAACATGGGGTTTTCGTCAGCATGTTCTCGAGGAGAGTCTTACCAAACAACACATGGATGGTTTCTTCGGCCAAATATATTGCTTCCGGTGTGAGGTCATAGCGAATATACATTGTCACATCGACTGGTGGCGGGAGGATGCATATCGGTAAGAGTTGAGGCTTTCGAAGTAATGTCTCGGCGAGTGACCTTCGGTCTCGCTGATAACACAATGAGGACTTTGTCGGGATGAAAATTGGATTGTCTCAGTGACACACAAGATGGATAAAGTCTTTCAGTAAAACAAAGTGCACTCTGTATGAGGTCTCCCCGATGTCGGTATGTTACGGCAACCCACATAAGATAAAAGAATACATCGGCGAGAGAACCAATTTGTCACAGCGACTCATGATGAATGAAGATTTTTGGTAAAGAAAAGTCTAATCTGTGAGATGTCTCTCCGATATCTCAAGGTTATAGCGAAACGGATGAAGCAAGGAAGCACGTTTCGGTAAGAAAATTTCTTATGTCTAGTGACTGGGAGATGGCGTTCGGGGTGACTCTCGGTATAATGAAGCATTATCTAGATGATGTTTCCCTGACTCGATGAGGTCACAGCGAAACACATTGGGACAAGAGGATTTTCTTTGGTTTTGGCATAACAAACAGAATGCTATAGCGACATGCAAGAGCCAAAAGGATGCATATCGATGAAACATAACGAGATCAAAACTAGGAAATAATGCACTCGCGTTATAATGCGAGCGCATTATAACTCGAGCGCGTTATATTTTTCTTTGGGAATCCCTGAGCCTTAGCATTGGTAGTTGCCTTGGAATACCAACCCAAAGGCTTGGAGGGCATTCCCAATGACCAGAGATGTGTTTTTGCAAATTCTACAATTTTTTCACATAATCGGGTTCGTGCTCACCATTAGGATTGCATCTGGTTCAATATCGACAAAAGCAAACACATGGGTAATGTTAGGTTCTCTCTTAGCTATCCAACGATGTAATTTTTTTCACTTTTTAACAATGTTAAGCCTTTCATCCATAATTTCTTTTGTTTGTATGTCTCTTTTTCGCCAAAAAGTAGTGTTTGGTTTTTTTTCGTTATAAATTAACCGTTCATCAAAATTTCAAATAAATTACATTTTTAGAAACTAGACTCTATTCTACATTTTTTTTTTAAAAAAAAAAAATCAATTACCTTCAAAAAAATTTAGTGGGAGCACAGCCAAAATTCTACTTTTCAAGAAGTGCCCACTTAGAAAATTAGTAAAAAATCAAATATTCATTAAAAAATTATCAGAAAAATCGTGCATCAACTAGATACTGTTAGCTAACTTTTGACCATTGCGATTTTAAAAATACTACAAAAAGGTTCACCATGCTCAGGTCATACAAGAGTTGCTATGTTATGTTTTCTGACAAAAATAGCACCAATTTGTGTACGTCCCTCTTTTGAACCCCTTAATCTCAACCATTTTCAAAATAAATTTGTAGTTTAGAAAGTAGACTTGGAGCACTTCGATCCTTGTTTTTGTTCCATCTCAAAATTTTGAGTGTAACTATCCTCAATTTCATGTCCAAGGTCAGTATTTCTTGATTTCAGATAAAAAGTGGCCACTTAAGCCTCCTTTTTGGGAACCATCTTGGTGCACTTACCCAATTGTGCATATTGATTTGTAAGAACCCTTTCCTACTTCCTTTCAAGGATTCCAATACTTCCAATTATTGTTGGATGATTAATCTCACAATTTGACATGGGTTTTCTTTCTCAAGAAGAAGAGTGAAGCCTTTGCACAATTTTATGAATTCTATCAGTCAGTTGTACAGCGAACAATATGGCCTCTTTTTCTCCTTCACTCAAATTGAGGAGGGGGATTCACATCAAAGTAGTTCTTAGCATTCTCAAATAATTATGGCATAAAGCAACACTTGATTTCTCTATATACACCCTAAAAAATGGAATTGCATAACTTTGCAATCAAAATGTAAATGAGATGGCTCATTCCATGCTTTCCATGACTAAGCTAGAGAATTTCTTTTAGGCAGAAGTAGTCCAAATAGTTGTGTATCTTCTAAAAAAAGAACCTACAAATATCTTGCAAGACAAGGCACTAGAAGAAGTATGGAGTGGTCATAATCCTTCAATCTCCCAGCTTAAGGTATTTAGTTGTACAACATATATGCATGTCCCAACTAATAAGTGGAAGAAGATTGATCCCAAAACACTTCAATGTATATTTTTGGGGTACAATACTGCCTCGAAATAATATATTCTTATGGATCGTAAGACACAAAAGATTAATGAGAGTTGAGATGTGGTATGTGATGAGTCATCATTTGACTCAGTGACACACAAAGAGGATTCAAAACCAACCACCTCTCATATATTTCTCTCACAATCAAATGATGAGAATGAAGAATTCTCTCCCAAAGAAAATGAGTTGCAAGGAGAATCATTCATTGATCTTGTCCATTTAGAAAATAATTATTCACGTTAGCAGCAACATCAACATTTGAAATGGATCCAAAGAACCATCAGGTACTCTCACCTTGCTCCCTTCTAGATATTTCATTAAGAGTCAAAATGAGAAGAGAGGCAAGAAATTAGGTGAATCTCACACTGATGAGTTTATTTGTTGATAGCATTGAATGTGAGTTTGAGATACACTAAGTCAACCATAGTGGAAGAAGGCCATGGATGTTGATATGACTCCTTGATAAAGAATTGGACATGGGAACTTATTTATCTACCTACAAGAAACAAACCCATTGGCTATAAATGGATTTTTAAAATAAAATACAAGGTAGATGGATCTATAAACAAATAAAAATCATGACTTTTTGTAAAGGGATATGCTCAATAGGAGGGCATTGATTATGAGCATACCTTTGCACCCACTGCAAAGATCAAGACAATCAAAATTGTCTATGCATTGGCAACATAGAAAGGATGGAAGCTTTAGTAGATGGATGCCAAGATTGCTTTCCTAAATGTTGATCTAAAAATAGAAGTATATATATGACCCAACCAGAAGATTTCATTGATGAACATCATCCTCAAAAGGTATGTTGTCTCATTAAGTCACTTTATGGGATTAATCAAGCCCTTAGGGCATGGTACATTAAAATAGATGGGTCACCTATTGCAACATGGTTTCACTAACAACCCCTCAAATTAAAATTTTTATATTAAGAAGTTAGGAATAGAGATTGTCATTCTTATTTGTTATGTGGATGATCTTGTGATCACATGGAGCTTAGATAATCTCATCGATGATGTAAATAATGATCTAAATAAATCCTTTGACATGATAAAATTTGGGTTGCTTCACTATTATCCTGGCTTGGAGATATGACAAAAGGAGCATCATATTTTTATCTCACAAATGAAATATACCAAGACACTCTGGAAAAGGTATGGGTGTTCAATTGTAAATCAGTATCCACTCCAACATTGAAGAAAGATTTGTAACTCTCTTGATTCTAGGATTCACCGAGCAAGTAGATGCAACTCTCTACAAGAAACTTGTTGGGAGTGTCATTTACTTAATTTAAACCAGACTAGACTTAGTCACATTTAGTTAGATCATTCTTTAAACATTCCACACATTGGTAGGAATCATTTGACTTTCAAAATGGCATAAGATTATTATAATTTTTTGTTCTAACATCTAATTTTTCATATACAAAATAAAATTGAACTAGGTCTACAAACACAATTTAGTGGTAATAAGGGAACAAGAAAAAATCATATGATGAAGAGAAAATTAAAAAATATTTCAGAGTCAACTTCTAGTGGCTTCTATACATTCTTCAATTTTTTTTATATTTAAACGTGACAATATTATCTACCTTTCTAGTGTGGTATTTAATTGTTCTTCACAAATGGTAAGGATGGCTTATTGACACAAAAAAATATTGTAATTTTATGTAGTTCAAGACTTTCTTATATTAATAATAGCTTAAATTCTTAAAATACAATAACTAGTCCATTATGCCATATTAGGTTTAATAGCTATACATTATAAATCTAAATGCAAACTACCTATACAATTTTCCTTACACGAGTATAAATTTTAAACTATAAGCATTAGGCGGGTTTAAACATTTTATGTTGGGTATTTTATACAAAAAGATATACAAAAATATTGAGCAGTTCATAAGGTGTTTTCCATGTTCTTGCTTTCATTGTAGGATTCAATATTCTCCCAATTTGCAAGTGTATCAATGGCCTCCAATTCATCATTTGAGAACACCTCTTCAATTTTCATGTTTTCATTGGTGTGTAGTCTAGGAGCCTTGTTAGGATCCACAATCTCTTCTTTGGTAGCAGCTTTATCATTAAATTATTTTTGAAATTACTCCAAAGCCTTCATGAAGATAGCTAAGCTTGGTTGACCTTGTTGCCATGAATGCCCAAAGTAAAAAAATAGCAATAATATTGAATACATGGTTATCATAATCTTGGATTCAACTTTTGGTTTTAAAGATAACAATTGGGATTGTATTTTCAAACCATCAAAATTGTTTCAAAAACTAGACTCGATTGAATTAGTATAATATTTTATAAACAAGCACTTGTTATGTACAACACATAATCAAGAAGACGCAACAATAAGCCTAAATTATTCAATAAGGGTGTATAAATCCTTTTGGGCCTAAATATATGTTATCTATAGAGTGATGGATAGCTAGGGAATGTAAAGTAATGTACAACCTATGCACACCTTACCTTAGAGGCCAAAGCCTTGCCCAATGTTAGCTCTATCTCCTCACCTAGAAATAATGTTATGAGTAACTTATCAAGCCTAATCAATATCAAAAGAACCACAAGGAAGGATGGCTTATGGCCGTAAGCTAGGATTTACAAGGCATTATGAGGGAATTCTTGTAATAGCACAATGGCCTACATGAGCCCTTATTCATGAATATGAAAATGAATAATTCTAAACAACTTGTACTACAAGGTAACCCACTCTTCCCATTCAATTAACAAAGAAATACATTTCTTGGGGGCTTATCTTAAATGAAAAAATTACTTCCATGAGGAATTCCATTTGATCCACCACATATTTTTTATCCTTTTCCAAAATTTTATAGTTGAGGTCATCCCCTTGGTGATGGAATCTAAGACAAGGCCCGTGAAAAGGAAAATTAGAAATAGTATTAAAATATAGGTAAGTTTTGAACCCATCCTTTAAATTCCAATTAATGTGGTTGCGAGACCCCTCTCTTCATGATCTTATGAGTGGTTGGTGGCTTCAAGGGAAGATGAATCATGGTAGGGCTATGTATTCCTTTGCCAAGAGATTATAGTATGTGATATGTGGACTTAGGAAGTGGAACATACAATGCTTTGGCAACCTTCACTTCAAAAAATTGTTGGCTCAAGCTTGTTTGGATACTATCACTCATCAGGTCTAGGATCATGGTCTTACAAATGATTCACTTAGGAAGGAGGTTGTAGCTATTAAGGAACTCGAGGAATGGGATTTTGTATGGGAGATCTTCTAGAAGCAAAAGTCTCATGTGGATTGGATTTAGGAAGGGGACCACAATACTATCTTTTTCCATTATTTTTTAAAGCTAGAAGGATAGGAGATATCATTCCCTCCCTAGTGTCACCAAAGGGGGTGAAATTTACTTCTAGGGGTGATATTTCTAGGGAGGCTTCTCGCTTCTTTTTAGAGATTTTCACCAAGGACTCTCGCTTCTTGTGGTGAGGAGAACCTTATTTTCGATTACATTCCTACCTTAGTTTCTAATGAGATGAATGTGGATCTCATGTGCCCTATATCACTGAAAAAATTGGAAGAGGTTGTGTTCCAAATGAAAATAGGTAAAGCCCCAAGCCCATATGACTTTCCTATTGAATTTTTCTAGGAGTTTTGGGGGATTATCAACTTGGACCTTCTCGAGGTGGTTCAAGAGTCACATTGCAATAAGAAAATATTGTGTGCTTTGAATTCTAATTTTTTGGATCTTATTCCCAAGAGGGAGGTAGCTAATTATTTGGATCATTTCAAACCTATTTCTCTTTGTAATGTGGTCTACAAAATTATTACCAAATTGATTGTAGAGAGACTAAAGCTTTGGCTTCACTTGTTGATTTATGAAGAACATGGTGGTTTTGTTGTTGGTAAGAAAATCCTGGATGGGTTTGTTATTGCTACTGAATCTATTCAATCCATGGTGATTTCCAAGGATAAAGCCATGTTCATCAAACTTGATATAGAATAGGCTTATGACAGGGTTAGATGGGCCTTCTTGCAAAAAGTTATTCAAGCCTTTGGATTTAGTAGAGCATGGATTGATTAGGTTATGAGTTGTGTTACTTCTACTTCCTTTTCATCCTTATTAATGGAGAGCCTTTGGAGTTGTTTGGTGCTTCTAAGGGTCTTTACCAAGGGGATCCTATTTCTCCTTACCTATTCATTATTATGGCCGAGGGGCTAGGAAGGTTTATCAAATCTCAAGTTAATCAAGGATTGATTCAAGGTTGAAGTTGTGGGGTAGGGTGCCTCATCATTGTCACTTGCAGTTTGTGGATGATACAACTTTGATGGGTATGGCCAAGATTCAAGAGGCAGTGAATTTAAGGAAGAATTTAGACATTTACTTGGTTGCTTATAGCCAAAAGATCAATAAGGGTAAGTCTTCGATCTTATTTTTTAATACTCCTCATCTTATTCAAAGAAGGATTGCTCGGATTCTCCACTTTCAAATTAGCTCTCTCCCACTGCCTTATCTTGGGGTCCCCATCTCGGTGGGGTCTCACCTTTGAGATCTTTAGCAAGATTTTTTGGATAATTTTTTGTAGGAGGGTTAGTCACTAGACTTGTTTGTGGCTTTCATCAATGAGTCATGTGACTCTTTTGAAGTTGGTTGTTTAGGTTGTTCCTATTTACAGATGCTCTATACAGGTTTATCCCTCATGTTTGGTTAAGGAGTTTGATGCCCTTACCCGTCAATTTTTGTGGGCAAGCAATTTGAATTCTTTGAAATGGAGCCTTGTTAAGTGTGATTTTATGTGTAGGTTGAAGCAGGAGGGTGGTCTTGGACTCAAACCTATGGGTTTGAGTGACTAGGTCTTAGTTGCTAGATTAGGCTGGCGTTGATAGAGTTTTCAAGATCAGGATTGGACTATAATTCTCACTCTTAAGTATCTTCTGGGGATGAGTTTTTTGGATGTCCCTCGGTGTAACCTTTTAGGGAGGATACTCTCAAAAGAGGGGAAAAGCTTATCAAGAAGGGTCTCTTTTGGATTTGCAAAAAGGGCTCTGATGCCCTCTTTTGGCATGATTCATGGGATGGGAATCCCCCCATCTTGACGGTTTTCCCTCATTTATAGCCTCTATGTAACAATGTTCTTATTGTTGGTTGGAGCAAGGTGGAGGATTTTGAAACAACTCAAGCTTTGGGTTAGATGGAGGTGATGCACTGGAAGATTCCCCAAGAATGGCCATTAGGTGACACTAAGGAGGCTTGTCAAGAGCTTGCTAGGATTTTGGCTAGTAGATTGTGTAATTCCCTTCCTCAGAGGGACACTCTAGATTGGGGCCCTGATCTGAAATGAAATTTTTTAGTTGCCTTGAGCTACTTGGAGCTGGATAAATAGTTGTATGGGAGGGATAGTGTGCCTTGGTGGAAACAAGTTTGGAATAAATTTTCCTAGCCTAAATGTAATTTATTCTTATGGATGGTGGTCTAAAATGGATGCCTTACTTGGGAAAATTTATGGAAGAGAGGCTTTCAAACCCCTCATATCTATGTTCTCTGCAAGAGTAGTGAGGAAGATTCCCCTCACTTTTTCTTCTAGTGCCCTTTTGCTCAGGAGGTTTGGCACTTTTGGTGGGAGGCTTCCAGAACCATGCTTGTTTTCATGCCTCTTCTTTGGTTGAGTTATGGGCTAGTAAGGGTAGGCCTCCTGCTCAAACCTATTTTCTCAAGATTTCTTGGATTAGAGGCCCCACATTTATTATTTTCAATCTATGGTTGGAAAGGAATCAAAGGATATCTCAAGGTGTGCAAATGGTGGTGGCCCAATTATGGAAAAATATTCTTAGCAGGGTTCAGGAGACCATTTATATGAAATATGACTTGTCTAGTATTGTGGATCCTAGTGATGTGACTATCATAAGGAACTTGAAGCTAAAGGTTGGTAGGTTGGGTTCCCCTATTGGTAGAATACCTCATCATACTAAAGAAAAAAAATTAATGGGAGGGTAAGTGGACACCCCCACCTGGTGGTATCCTAAAGGGGAATACTAATGGTTCCTCTACGGGCAATCCTAGACCTGGGGGGATTTGGCATTGGCAGGGATAGTGGAGGAGGCACATTTTTTCTCTTCTCTATGTATAAAGGTCAACAGACCAATAATCTTATGGCTCAGGCCCTTGCAATTATTCATGATGTGGAAAGAGGGTCCTCTCTAGTTTGGAGACAGATTATTTGTGAATCTGATTCACATATTATTGTGGATATGCTAAATGATTAGAGGTTGAAGAAAGCTAGCTAGCAATTAGATTTGGTAGTTAAGCAAGTTTTGAGCTTGTGTAGTTCTTTAGAGTTTATCTCCTTTCGTCATATTCCTAAGGAGTGGAATAGAGTGGTGGATTTCTTGACCAAGTGGGCTTCAAAGCATGAGGAGGGGTGGGATGTCAAAGAATGGGGCCATTTGCCTTCAGATTTTGTGGTGGCTCTGGAAAAGATTATTTTGGAAGACAGGAATATGTAATTGGTTTTATTTAGGGTTCCCTTGGGGAACCCTTGTTGACTCTTGTTTTTTTTGTATTTCCTCTTGATTCTTCAATAGAAAATTTACCCCTTTCTTTTCAAAAAAATATAGGTAAGTTTTAAGCTTAAAATTCAAATTTGAAAGATAATTTTAAACCAAATTTTTATGTGATAAGCAAACAAAAACATACAAAGCACTAAGAATAACAAGTTTCTATAATTATATCTTCAAAAAATGTCTTGTAAAACTACAAAACTATTACTTTGAAGGATATAAGTCTCTAACACACAAAAGGAATTACATGAAAAGGCTAGCCAAAAATAGAAAATAAGTTTACTCGTATAGAAAGACAAACACAAGAATTAGGTTAGTCATGATCTTCTAATAATGAAAATAAGTTTACTCCTATAGAAAAACAATCACAAGAACTATATTAGTCATGATCTTCTAATAATTTTTATAAAAAATGCTAAAAAATGATGGAAAATTTATTAATGTTTGAAGTTTAAAATACCTAGTCCACTTCATAGGGCTCTAAGTTAGCTTTCCAACACAGGGTCTACAAAAGTTAAAAAATATTATTAAAATTTTTAAAAAGTTATGGAACTTTAACAAATAAGTGTTTTCTAAGAAATTAAAATGGGATGGGACAAGGCTTAAGCCCTTTTTCTGTTGGCCCCTAGTTGGCTAGGTGACTAGATCCTAGATGCTAATAAGTTGAGGCTAGGTTTATGTCCTTATGGGATAGTTATGACTAGGGGCCTAAACTTTCATGTGATTGGGGGCTAATGGTCGTGGACCTTTGGTCAATAATGTAACTAGGGGCTAAGCTTCAAAAAACTAGATAGCACTTCAAAAGGGAAATTTTTCATAGTAAAAATCCATTGTTTTCAATAGTTTAATTATTAGTTTCAGGGATATGACTCAAAATCTTATGATTTGGAGTATGTTGGCATATTTTAGTGATATTTTTGTTTAGAAATACATGGTCTCAACATAATTGGCAATAATTTCGCTAAAATATGTTGTTTTATGGGCTTTAATTGTAATTTTGCCAACAAAACCTATAGTTTTGTGCGTTTAGGGTTATTTTTTAATATAAAACCTTTTTTTATAAAACCACCATCAAATAACCTTTTTTGAAGGTCTTGAACATCATTGGTCTTATCTGTACATTCCCCCAAATTATGTTTTTTCTCCAACTTGTGTGTGTATCTTTTTTCCCTTGGATACACTCTTCACATGCCTATGAGTATATTTGTGGGTGAAAATATAATGAATATATGTCTACCTTAGACTATACCCTATGTATATAAATCTTACAAAACTACAAGATTATGTATATATATCAAGATAGTGCATATATATCAAGAATTTATGTGTAATTGTTTAAAACATTAGAGATATTTTATGTGTTTATATACTCAAAATTGGGCTTTCCTAGTATGGTGTAGTCTTGTAGTACAAACCATATGGTCATATAGAATTATGTATAGTGCGAAAATAAAAGGCCTTGCAAAAAATACAAAAAAAGGTTGATAACAAAACTATCAAGTGTTATATGTCAAAATTTGTATGTTTAGTGCTCTAAAAACAACTATGAGTTCTATTTCATCCCTAGAAGGTCTTGAAGAAACTTGATCTTTAAAACCACATATAATGAAACCAAAATGTATAATACCAAGTTACATATAAAACACTACAAAACACAAGACACATAATGGAGTTAGACAAAGAGAAACATTCCCTAATATAGTCACCAAAGATGTAAGCTCTTAGTTTGAAAATCAAATTGGAAGAAAATGTGAATTGAAAGTTCTTAATCAAACTGACACAAACCTTATATAGAGAACATAAAGGAATTTAAAAATAAAAATAAATAACTAAAACATGGTTGTCCATGAACTTCATTGTAGATTCAATTTGCTCCAATGATAGCTTAAATTGTGGATGCTCTTGCATAAAAGGTACACATTTTGACATCATATACTTAATAAAGATGAATGGATGAAAAGACTACTAGTGTGTGTCAATTTATAGATTTTTGGGATAGACAATGAATAGTGATGCGTTGAAGAAATCGATGGTGGAAGATAAATGAGAGGACTTCCCTAAGATTGATACAAAAATGAAAAGTCATGACAGAGGTTATTGAAATGTGAAGGGTTAGGATGCACTTACCCAAAATAGTAAGTTGTTGCAACCATAAGGGATGTGAGGGGCAAGTGTACTTGGGACTCCTTTATTCTTGATCCTTGGAAGTTGGTGGAGAGAATAAAATCATGATTAAATAATAATATTATTTAATTATTTTAACTATCTTGAAGTGAAAATAAATATAAATAATAATAAAAATATTTAACTATGTGAGATGGAAAATAGACTATTAAAATATTATTTAATTAGATAAGGAACATTAAATGAAGGGGATTTGAATTTCTGATATAATTATTTAGTTGATTAAGATAAGATAAAATAATATCACATGATTATATAAAACAATACACCCACCTGATTATTCAAAAAAAAATGATTTCTTTTTAGTGAATTAGGTAGTACCATTTATTAAAAAATTATACTAAATTCCCTACTTGCCGAAAATTGAATTGACTAAATTCTCAAATATGCTGCTTCCTATGGGAGTGCCGTGCTCACTAAGGGAGAAGTCGTCCTGCCCACATGCTATCACGTTCGTTCCGATATTCTATTTTTTCCTCGATCATTATCAGCCTTAAAAATTATCAATCTCACCTGTGAAGCCTCGCACCTCAATTATTATCAGCCTTTGCACATCACTCTCTAATTCAAAGATACTCAAGCTGTTTTACTTTACTATTTGTCTTTGAAGTGGGAAATTCAACCACACTCAAGCTGTTTAGTTTATTATTTGTCTTTAAAGTGGGAAATTAGAATAACGCATTTGTTTCTTCAGTCAAATCCTTGGCTTGCTCAGCATTCTAATTGTACATTCCCTGTGTTGAGGCCATTTGCTTTTAGCGATCTAAAGATGAATATCACAGAGATGCGCTCCAGGTTGAAGAAAATGAAGCCGGTAAGTTATCGACAGGCTTCTCTGATAGCCTGCATCTTCACTTAAAAACAAAAACTGAGAAGAATATTTTTCATTCTTATTATTTACAATGAATCTGTACATGTTCATATACATCTCTAGATCCTACAATCATGTTGTGTGCGTTATGCATACAGCTACACTATCTACAGGAAAGGAAAGTATCTGAAAACAGTTAAGGAAAAATCAGAAGACAGTTTAGGAAAGAATCAGAAAAATAAGAATATCGCAACACTCCCCCTCAAGTTGGTGCATAGATG
Source organism: Sequoia sempervirens (assembly GCA_007258455.2). Lineage (NCBI taxonomy): Eukaryota > Viridiplantae > Streptophyta > Pinopsida > Cupressales > Cupressaceae > Sequoia > Sequoia sempervirens. The sequence goes on from VDFB02032966.1 coordinate 145,129, forward strand.
TCACACATGCCCAACTTGCCCAAAAATGTCGAGAACACTCGACTTGAAACTGCTTTGGTGAGAATATCGGCCAACTGATCCTCTGATCGAATCGTAGGCAGCTCCACAATCTTCTCATCTAACTTCTCTTTAATGAAGAATCTGTCTACCTCCACATGCTTTGTACGATCATGTTGAACCGGATTATGAGCAATATCACAAGCTGCTTTATTGTCACAATATAGTTGAATTGGCCGCCTAGGCGGATAGCCCAAATCTATTAGGAGAAGTCTTAGCCACAACGCTTCACATACTCCAAGTGCCATACCTCTAAATTCTGCCTCTGCACTTGATCGTGCAACAACATTCTGTTTTTTGCTTCTCCATGTAACGAGATTACCTCCTACAAAGGTGAAATAACCTGAGGTAGAACGCCTGTCATCTACTGCTCCAGCCCAGTCAGCATCAGTATATGCATCCACATTTTGATAATCCTCCCTTTTAGTGAATAAAATTCCTTTTCCAGGAGCAGACTTCAAATACCTCAAAATGCGCATAACTGCATTCATATGTTGCTCTCCAGGATTATGCATAAACTGGCTAACAATACTCAATGCATAGGCAAGGTCCGCCTTGTGTGTGCTAAGTACATCAATCTTCCTACAAGTCTCTGGTATCTTCCTTTATCAACTGGTACCTGATTAGACTCAATACATAACTTCAATCTTTCTTCCACTGGTGTATCAGCTGGTTGACATGCTGACATACCAGTTTCCCGTAACAAGTCTAAGGCATACTTTCTTTGAGACAGAAAGATCCCTTTATCAGATCGAGACACTTCGATCCCAAGGAAATATTTTAAGGGACCGAGGTCTTTCATTTCGAATTCTCTGGACAAGTAAACCTGTAGAGCCTTCCTTTCTTCAGGATCATTTCCTGTAACCACCATGTCATCCACATACACAATAAGTGCAGTGATCTTACCCTGTTGTTTCTTTAGGAATAAAGTGTGGTCTGAATTGCTTTGACAGTAACCAAAGGCTTTCATAGACTTTGTGAATCTTCCGAACCACGCCCTCGGAGATTGTTTCAATCCATATAGTGACTTTTGTAATCTGCACACCTTCTGACTATGTATTTCTGGTATCATGCATCCGGGTGGGAGTTCCATGTAGACTTCTTCAGACAACTCTCCATGTAGAAAGGCGTTCTTCACATCAAACTGTTGTAATGGCCAACCCAAGTTCACAGCTAGAGACAACAAGACACGTACTGTATTGATTTTAGCTACAGGTGCAAATGTCTCTGTATAATCGATCCCATAGGTTTGGGTGTACCCTTTTGCCACCAGTCTCGCCTTAAAGCGTTCAATTGTACCATCTGCTTTGTACTTCACAGTATAAACCCAACGACATCCAACTGGTTTCTTTCCTGGTGGACGGTCAACAAGTTCCCAGGTTTTATTTTCCTGCAATGATTTCATCTCCTCATTCATAGCGGCTTTCCATCTTGGGTCAGCTAAGGCTTCCTGCACATTGTTAGGAATAGATACAGTAGATAACTGATTTACAAATGACTGATTTGATTCTGACAAACGATGGTTAGACACATAATGACTCATGGGGTATCTAACTTTACTAGAAAGTTCGGGTTCATATGTGGGTTTAGGGATACCTCTGGTGAGACGCTGTGGTAGCTGTTTTCTAGATGGTTCAGGAACATCCTCAGTAAGCGATTGGTGTGGTGTATTGGCTGCCTGTGGGGTGAGGGACTCGACGAAGGTGGAGCCACAACTTCTGTTTCTGGGTGTTCATCACTATTTTGATCCAAGGTTATATCATACACCTCCAATTCACCCACTTCTTGATTAATAGGTTCAGAGAGTTCCACTTCTTTAGAGATGTCTAAGTTACCCACATCTTCAGAGATGTGAACATCAACATCTTCAGAGATGTGATCATCATAGTGTAGAGTCTGAATTTCCTTCTGGTACTCCCCCTGAAGTTCAGGCTCAGAGGAAAAATACATCGAGTCTTCATGAAAAACTACATCCAATGTAATAAACATTCGTTGGGTTGGAGGATGATAGCATCGATACCCCTTTTGATAAGCAACATATCCTAGAAAGACACATCGCAGTGCTCGAGGAGATAACTTGTTGCGCTGATGCTTATGGAGGTGTACAAATGCTACACAACCAAAGACGTGAGGAGGTAAATTTGGGACAGCTGGAGCAACAACCGCCTCAGCGAGAACCTGGGATGGTGTCTGGAAATCAATAGTGCTGGAGGGTACCTGGTTAATCAAATATGCTGCAGAGATAAGTGCTTCGCCCCAATAAGACAACGGCATATGGGCTTCTATCAACGAAGCACGGACAACCTCCAACAAGTGACGATTTTTTCTCTCAGCCACCCCGTTCTACTGAGGTGTATTGGAACAAGTAGTTTGATGTATAATTCCGTGTGCTTCCAGATACTGCTGAAGTTCAGAACTCAAATATTCACCTCCATTGTCACTACGGAGAACCTGAACTTGTGCATTGTACTGAGTACGAACCATGTTATAAAATTTTTGAAATAACAAGTTCACTTCACTTTTAGACTTCATTAAGCACACCCAAGTCATTCTGGTACAATCGTCAATAAAAGTAACAAACCAACGTGATCCACCCAATGTAGTGACTTTGGACGGACCCCAAACATCAGAATGTATGACCATAAAAGGAACTAGACTTTTATTCAAAGTTAATGGAAAAGAAGCACGATGGCTTTTTGCAAGTTCACAAACTTCACACCGGAAGCTAGAAACAACAAATTTTGCAAATAAACTAGGAAATAATTTCTTCAGGTAACCAAAGGAAGCATGCCCCAGACGTCGATGCCATAACCAGATTTCAGATTTATGCTTCTCTCCCTCAGAGCTATCCACCATTAGAGCTTGACGCAGCTTGTCCGAACTCTTTGACACCAAGTCCAAGTAATACAACTTCCCTCGCCTAACACCACAACCAATCGTTTGCCACGTTCGGATGTCCTTAAACACACAAAAATCAGGCCAGAAAATTACAACACAAAGTAAAGCAGCGGTGATTTGGGAAACTGACAACAAATTGTAATCCAAAGATGGAACAACTAAAACAGAATCTAGATTCAAAGTATCAATGAGAGGTAAGGGTCCTTCTCCGATAACTGGGGCCGAAGAGCCATTGGCAGTGGAAACAAATTTTTGTGAGGACGGTTTAAGAGATGAGACCTGTCTAGAATCAAACATCATATGATCCGTAGCACCGGAATCAATTATCCATGCACTATTAGAAACAAGTGCAGACATATTTAAAAACTTACCACCATTACCTGCCGCTGTTGCTAATGCTGAGATCTGTTCAGCAACATCATCCTCTGTCTTTGTTTCAACAAACGCAGCACTAGAGGTCTTTTTGGAATTCTTCTTCCGTGAATCGCGGCTACGATCCCACCATTCTGGATACCCTACAAGTTCAAAGCAGTGACTTTTTGTATGACCAGTTTGATTGCAATGGGTGCATTTGTAGATGGATTTATCGGCACCATTAGTGATCTTAGGCGTGCTTTGAGAAGGCCGGTTCTGATTAGATCGGTTTTGGGTCACCATGGCTGAAGCTTCAGCCTTTTCTGGTTCTCCAATCATCGTTGTGCGTCGAACAGATTCACGGCGGACCAATGCATAACATGCTTCTAATTCAGGAATAGGATCCTTTCTCAAAATTTCACCGCGGACTTGTTCGAAGTCACCATCTAATCCAGCAAGAAAAATATGCACCCTTTGTGCTGAACTGATTTTCGGTAAGATTCAACATCGTTCTCACTTTCCATGATCACCTTATCACGATGATCCAACTCACCAAAAATCTCGGTTAATTCTCCATAATACACAGAGAGTGTTCTGCCATTCTGTTTGGCAGAGAAAGCCCTCTGATTCAAGACAAATACCTGCAGTTCATCTGCTCCATCATAAAAAGCCTTAGAAAGGGCTTTCCAAATATCTCGAGCAGTGGGTAAGCGAATGTATCGCTTCATAATTTCTGGGGACATAGACATCAACAACCATCTCTTGACCTTTTGATTGTCTGCATACCACTTCTCATATCCATCATCCTTCTCGGTAGGTGGCTGTGAATTACCACGAATGAAAGAGAGTTTCTCCTTCTCAGCAATATGCATCTCCATGATTTGAGACCACAAATCATAGTTTGTTTCATCGAGTACAATCCCTGCATTGAAGGATGAACCTTCGGATTGAATAATAATGGGAGCAGTTTTGGGCTGAAATACTTCCGAATTTGAATCGCCCATGGTTCAATGAAGGGGAAACAAATGATTCAAATTTCGAAGCTCTGATACCAACTTAAAAACAGAAACTGAGAAGAATATTTTTCATTCTTATTATTTACAATGAATCTGTATAGGTTCATATACATCTCTAGATCCTACAATCATGCTGTGTACGTTATGCATACAGCTACACTATCTACAGGAAAGGAAAGTATCCGAAAACAGTTAAGGAAAAATCAGAAGACAGTTTAGGAAAGAATCAGAAAAATAAGAATATCGCAACATCTTCATCTGGGCAATAGCTCGCCTGCTTCCAGAAAATGTGAGCTCACCTTCTGTCGACAATGAGAGTATGCTGAGAAAGACTTACGATCGTTCTGCAGAAATTTAGGAGCACTGTGCTTCTGTCATAAGTGAAGCATCTCCTCGTCTCCCTGATAGTAGTTGGTGGGTTCCACAGGAACTCGCTTTTCCACTCTCTGGAGAATGGGAGCAGGAGAAGGGATCTGCGCCTCTTTTACCTTTACATTTACCACGGGAGGATAGAAGTTTCAAGGTGACTTCTTTATCTCTATTTCCCGGCTTTTTCCCAAATCCCCAGTATGCAGCCAACACCAACATCATGAACGTCATAGCAGATCTATGTTTGCACATATCTAAGAACGAAAGCACTATAATCAATAATAAGATCTGGGAAGGATTTAGAAATCAACCAGGCGCAACTCATCTTTGCATTATCTTCGAAGGAATTTACGCTGAATTAAATAGCGGCAATCAAAAGTTATGTATGTTGGGCCGACATAAGGTGGCCCTGCGGCAAAGTAATGCCACTGCCTGGTGGGAATGGTCGCCTCCTCCGCTGGTTGTAGATGACAAATTTCTACTTCGCCTGCAGATTCCGCCCAACAACGGCCTAACTACCAGAAAGATTGTTGGGCAGTTGACAAGCTATCGTGCTTCAGGTCATCCCCTGTTTTTTGATCCCGTTGACATCACTTTCCCATTGAATCACTTCCCCTACAAATTTATTAGACAACATGGTTGAAAGCGCCTGCAATGCACACTGCCATGAAAGTAAGTCCGTAGATTTAGAATTGTACCAGGGGAGATATCAACACTGCGCATTCTTAAGGTCAATATTGCGAGGGCAGATTGTGGAGGGGATCCCGAATTGGCAATGCAAAGGCCCAAGGGAGTATTGTAACAGGGTTGGTCCTTTCTCAGATCAAGGGGGGCTTCAGCAGCTCCAAGATTTTTATTCAGGGCTTTGAATGCTTTTATTCCGAAGAAAATGCAGATGTCAATATCAGTGCCGCTATTAGAGTTTTGCCTTCACAGGAACATAACACCGGGAGCTCTGGATTAAGATCCGTTCGAGAGAATCAAAACACTATGTGGATCCAAGGAAAATGGAGAGAAACATCCCCTGGTGAGATTTGTATGGTGGGATGCCTTGCATCTACCCTACGCCTGCTTGTGATTTTCTGGTCTCTCTCTACATTCCAAAAGCTTTTTCGCTCAAGCAGCGCAATGTGATATTGGGTTTTATTTCTAGCATTCATAGAGACCCTGGAAAGGCATTGTATCCTCTTTCCTTTGAGCACCCAATACAGCCTGACATGTCTCTGCCTTATGATCCGGAGGGTCAACTGACATACCGCTACACCAAGACTAACATTGCAGAATCTCTCTCGGAGCGAGAAAATTCAATGAGGATGGCTGATCGGATACAGGGGCATTTACTCAAGTATCCCTGGAAGGAAGCAGGACGATCAAGGGACAGTTTTTATAGCTTAGCAAGAGATCTTTCGTTGCATTCAACGATCACTTGGATTGGGGTAAATTCAAATGCTGGGATGAATTTGGAAATCATAGCTATGGAGGAGTTTATGGGGATGGATTTATCAGATAGACCAATATGGTTGAAGCAAGAACAAATCTCTCAAGAGGAAAGGCGGTTACTCAAAGTGGCAGCACAGCTTAAATTGCACGAAATTTTTCCTACATTATTCAAGCTCTCCGTTGAGGGTGTGTATGATCCGCAGAAGGGTACGATGTATCTTGTAGGCTGCCTTGACATTCGGGCTCGCATAGAGATTTTCCAAAGCAAAAGTAGCAATGATGTAGAAGATGGCCTGGATTGTCAAATTGAACTGAAATTGCAATACCCACCAACAAATTTCAGGCTTTTGATCGATCCGTCCGTGAAATTTTCAATCCAAAGCAACCGAACAAAGAGTGATCCGCTTTATTTCAGGCCAATGGAGTTCCATACAGCACCGATTTTGTACAACGGACAGGCAGTGGAAGCGATTCCTCGCAGGACATTGGAGGCAGTGCTGAACATTTTGTCTCTCTGTCTTGCAACCGCCTGTATTGTGAGCCAATTGGTGTATGTTACCCACAATCTAGAAGCAGCTGCATACATTTCGCTTGTCATGGTGGGCATACAAGCTCTGGGTTATGGTATTTCTCTTACAACTGGGACATATTACTTCTATTTTGCAAGCTCAAATCCCCCTTCTCGAAAACAGCAATATTCTTGTGTAAATCAGGAAGCGCACTTTCCCTTGTTTGATATCCTAACAAATGGCATCTTATTGCTTGCGTGCATCTCCACAATACGACTCTTCCAAACAGTTTGGAAATCTCGTCTTCGTCTCGCCCAAGTACCAAGTGAAAAATGGGTGTTGATCTCGTGCGCAGTTTTTTACACCATTTGTTTACTTACAGAGACTTCTGTTGGCATTGGTAAAGCGCAACATAATACTGCAAGCGGATTTGATTCTCCTTTCAATTGCAATCTGAAAACTATGCCCCCGTGGAGAAAATGGAAGGATGCGGTTAGGCCATATGTGGGATTGATTCAGGACTTCTTTTTGTTTCCTCAAGTTGTTTGGATTTCAGAATGCAAATATAGCGGTAAATCTCTCAGGAAAATTTATTACATTGGACTTACTGCTCTCTGCCTCTCTCCTCAAATATATAATTTCATAAATTCTGGAGCGACGACGCCCAAAGCCCCACTTGACTGCGATTGCCATTCTCAGCCTGGAAATATAAGAGTGTTAAGATTGTTGTCAGTTGGCGCTCTACTGTTGGCTGTCAAAGTTTTCCGTCGCCAAACTGGATCAAAGGAGAGAGGATGGCTAAGGAGGTAAGATAAACATGCTGCTCAAATCACAAATCATCAGATTTCTCTGCCTGCACCTATTCTTAGTCCTGGTTGCTCATATTTGATTTGGTACTAATTTCATATCAAGAATGTTTAGTGCTAAGGTTTATTTACTTCAATAATCAATGGTTACTAATTAATGTGGCTACTTTATTATGTCGTATTTCAATAGTATATACATAGTTTTGAAACCAAGGATGATTCATATTTCTTACACCATGGTGAAGGGATTCTATTGTTAAGATATTCTGAAGTTTAAGCACACAAGGAATGTTGGTAGTCTCTAAGTTCGAACTATAAAAGATAAAATGATAGTACAATATTTAGATAATGTTTCAAGCCTTAAAAGCGCAGAAAATAGTGTATTATATGTGTTTAATGTTATCGAGGGAAAGTGTAATTTTTTTTTTATTATTATTTGGATATTTATATATATTTTTTATAAAATTAATTTATTGAAGTTGATTTGGAATATTCTTTTTTTAATTCATATATGTTTAATTTTAATTAGTTGATTAGATGGTTTTTATTCATGTGATTCTTAACAATAATGTCATTTTGGTATTATATATGAGTTTAATTTGTTGATTTTATTTGTTAACAATTTGTACATTCCAATAGTTTTGGACAAACCTCGTAATCCTCAAGACTTAAAAAATACTCTATATTAGCATATCACTCAAGTGCAATACTTAAAAACACACCTAAGGCATAGATAGAGCACCAAGAGCCTAGCATAGTGGTTCATGGGGTTAGTTCTTACACGCCCATTCTAAGTTAATGAATACAAATAAGTATACATCGTGCAGAAAGTAGCTTCAAATGTACATTGTCATAAACACAAATTTACTTGAATTTTTTTTTATTCTTTCCTATATACAATACATCCACTTAGTGAGCTATATTTGTACACAATCTTATCATAGGTCTCAAATATAAATGTAAGCTACAAATTATCTTAATCAATCAAATGGAATATTTACATAGAGACAAGTTTATTTAATTATATGTCATATGATTAGCTAGAGAGAAACTTTATTCTTTGTATCTAGTTGTGTAATGGATTCATGTAGGATGATAGGTGTTCCATGTAGTCATAGGTGTTGTCATCTCCATTTATATTAGAATAGTCCTCCATGTGTTTCACTAATTTCGTCCTCTCTTAAGATTATTCAATCCTTAGTTTCCAATAATTTTTATAGTGTATCTTTTTCTACCTCTTTTAATATAAAACCAAGTAAACAATCTGAATAGGTTGATGCATTTGTGTTCTTATACATACATGCCTCAGTATTTTGTATGTTTCCTCTCATTTAACAAGAAATAAGAAAAACATTCTCCCATGCTTAGATTGTTTTCTTCCTTCAAACAATCTTCTATTGATGCCTAGTGTTATGCATCATTATTTTCTCAAACGTCCAAAAATTTATTTTAGATGACCTCTAAATCATAGTTTTTTGGGTGTGAGGTTTATAGGCTACTCTTGCACTCTTAAGATGTTTCACCTAAAATGAGACAGATAAACCCCAAGTAAAATCTAGGTGGTTCACTCAAATTAGGAAATGTATAGTGTAATTAAGACTAAATGAGATGATTTAAATGCAACTAAACAATGTGATTGACTGATTTTAAATGCAAAACCTAATAAATATGCAATGTTTGAAAACACAATGTGATATGCAAACATGAACTAAAAGATGAACAAATGCAAAACAAAAATAAAAGAGGTTGAATCAGAGTGCACCTAGGTGTTTGATGAAAATTCTGGAAGGTCCTGAATGCTAACAAAAATCATTGAAAATCACCAGTGGGACTCATTCGCCACTAATGGTGAATTAATCTTGTTTCTAGTGAAAACTGGTTTTTGAGTGTCGGGATCCAGAATCTAACAAAATCTAAATTTCCAGCCTTAAGGTGGGACTCATTTTCCACTAATGGCGAATCCATCCTCTCCCAAAATTCTATGAAATCAGGGACCAATTCTGTAGCACTAGATCTGGACTTGTCTTCTTGTCAGGTTGATGGAGTCAAATCTGCAGGAAACAGACTGTAGGTTGTCTCCAAGCTTGAAATTGGTTTGATTTGACTTGAAGCACCTTATTGACCTTTTGACCACCCTTCAACACCTAATTGCTTGATAAATATTCATAAAAAAGTCTACAAACACACATGCAAGAGGGGAAAATGGTTAAGGGTTAGGTTATAGGGATTTGCCTTGGTCAAATCCCATTTTGGTAATCAAACCCTTAATGAAGAAATGAAATGAAATGAAAAAGGAAAGATGAATAAGCAACATGTAATGTCCCAAACTCACCACAACCTTGTTGAAGAAATCTGAAGATATGTCAATGGCTACTCCAAGATGCTTGATTGATGTTTGATTGAATGATGCAAAGTGCTTGAATGCTTGAATGAATGGGTGAATTAGTGAATTTGATGAATGGGGTTAAAATGGATGTAAAAACACTTGTTTATACACTCTTGTGCCTTATTAACCCAATGATGCCTAATCACAAGCTGACATCAAGTAATTTTGAATAAAAAGTTGAAAGAAGTTTTGAAATATTTTGAATTTGGAGCCAAGAGGGACTCATTCGCCACCCATGGTGAATGGGTCCCACCTTGGACTTGAAAGTGGGTGTCGGGAATTTAGTCACATTTAATGTTATTTATCGGGTTTACATTCAAAACTACACTTAATTAAATCTTATAAGGGCATAAAGGGGTCAAATAAAGCATAAGAAAGGTGTAAATAGTGAAATTAAGCCTAGAAAAATGTGAAATCTTGTTACAAGACTTTACAACACTTCACAACACCTTCACAAGATGCCATAATTTGAATTTTTAGAACCCAATGTGAATGAAAAAGTCACATTGCAACATTAAATCAAAGAAAAACAAGTCAAGCATCATGAAAGAAAGACTTAAAAGACCATGAAAATGTTAAAAAGCCATTTTTCTATGGTACAACCTCAAAATCAAACCATTATTTTATATGGCTTCCATATAGTTCAAAAACTCACTAACCTTCTAACCCATAGAATTAGTGGTGGTTTTTTATTCTTATGCTGATAATGAAGTGTAGATCTTGCACTCCATTTTCATTTATTTATATCCACTACATAGCATCACTTTCTCATCTCTAACCCATCCTTAAAGTGTTTGAAAATATTCCCTAATTTTTTTTTGCATAATCTAGCACATCCTTAAAATTTATCATGTCAAGCAATGACTTTAGATGTTCTACCTAATCCTAAGTATTCTCTAAATCAACAATCACATTCTAGAGCTTGACACCCACCATATAAAATGAATGTTCATTATATGAGTGATAATGAAGTTAGCATATTTCTTAAATACATCATATGCCTCTTATTCTAAAGTTCATAGATGAAGGGAAGAAGAACACTTTCCTCCACATAGATTTTTTGCATGTACTTGCACTCCATACAGATGCAACTCCTCTACTAGTTCTGTTGGTGAAAATATAGGGAAAAAATGGACAAAAATGTGTTAGAATTGAATTGGATCCATCCTACTTATATCTAGGCCATAAAGAAAATTTAATGTTATTAAAATATAAAATGGTAAAATGTCAATACTGTGTCACACTTTATAATGTAAACAAACAACATAAGTCCAAATTTATTTTGTATTAATATTAGTAAAAATGCTCAAAATACAATTGTATGTACAATAGTTTTTATGCCATGATAGTATTGTTCAACCCATAGTTATGTTATGCACTATAGATGTACTTATGCTTATATTGTCTGAGTGGTTATAATGCCAATTCATTCTACAAATTAGTGTACACTTTCTATACAAAAGGATTACATTTATAGTTATAGTTAATAATATATATACCCTCTATACATATTTCTCAGCTAAAATTCAAAAGGAGGTGCAAAGGATATTTATGGTCCTTTTTAGAGGTTCATGCTCTCACTGCAAGAGTCTATGTCTTTCCAATTTGCAAGCATTTCAACATCTTCCATTTCCTCATTTGGGAAGACTTCCTCAATTTTATTATTCCCATTAGTATGTAGCCTTGGCCCTTTAGTTTCCAACTTCTTCTTTTCTACTTCATCCTTCTCATTGAACTCTCTTTGGAATGCTTCAAGTTCCTTCATGAACACAGACAGGTTGGGTTGGTTGTGCTACCTAGAGTGACCATATCTAATATCATTTTGATTGATGAGCATGATCCTATCTATCAAAAACCTCAAGAATTTTCCTTCAGATATTTCCATGGTAATAATGACTTGTATTGCAACATTGAACAACATGAGTCTTTTTTAATATTGAATAAGTTTCCTCTGACTCCCATTCAAATTTTCCTCATTTATTTCCTTCCAAATGAACTAAAGAATCCAATGGATAAGGAATAAAAAAATAATTGCAGCTCTTTATTTTTTATTTTTTATCATGGCCCATTAGAATTCTTTTCCACTTAACTTTCTCATTTCCCCCCTATATTTTCTGCTCATTGCAAAACAAATTCTAGATTTCATTAGCATAGAAACTAAAACATAGAAAAATAGGTTTCATCAATTTGTAATGGGGAAAATGAGGGTGATGAACCTATCTTTCCTTTATTTCATTAGGAAAAGAGATCCCCAAAAAGAATTGACTTACAACCCTTGGGTGAGTCAACTCAATGGGGGAATCTACTAGTTTCCTTATGATTGAGGATGGGGGTACAAGGCTGAATAACACTTTTGGGAGAAAAACTAAAAATAGTAAATCAACTCAAAACTGCAAGCTAACACTTTGATCTTGTAGATTAAGCATAAAAATGAGAGAAACAATAAAAATTTTGGCAGATCTGGGAAGGGAACATATTTTGCACCTATCACAAAGCACTATTTATGGAAGCTTTCCTAGGACTCATTCACCCATGGGAAAATGGGTCTTTGTAGGGATTTCCAAAATTGATTTCTAGGTCCTTTGCTCCTGTGTCTACACTTCTAGATTCTTCAAGTTTCATAATCAGAAATAAATTTAGGATCTGATTTTTCATATCTTGACAACAAAGGTGACAACAAATGCAACTTTACAAAATTACTCTTTGAGATCTTCAACTTTTCTTCAACCTATGAACCTGCACATACACAAAGAGGGGAAAAGTTGTTTTTTTTAGTGGATGGGGGTTTTCCTTGGTCAAACTCCATTTTGGTAATTAAACCTTGAATTGAAACAATGATAAACAAAGGGAATGATGAATGAACACTTTTTTGTTGCAACTCACCAAACCCTTGAATAAAATCATTGAATGGAGATCCTTGAAGGATTGAAAGTTACATGAAATGGCTGAATTGGATGTGGATCTTGATGACTTAAGTTGATTCTTGAATTCTTGAACTTGATCTTGAAACCTACATCATAATGTTAGCTCAAAAAACATGCATGAATGAACATAACTTTAACATGATGCTTGAGATCTTGAATGTTGCAACAAATTCTTGAGAAATCTGCTCTTCAATGCTCTTGACAATAATATTTGCTCATATGAAAGTTTCCTTCTTGCTAGATGATTTGAATTGATGAAATAATGTTTTTGAAAGAGGAAAAAATGGGTTTTACAGGGACCCGAAACCACAAAGTTTACAAACAAAAGATAGGATCGTCAAAGCCACCAAAAATAGAAAGGTTGTAAAAGCAACAACAAGACAAAGCCACAACCACCAAAAAAGCCAGCAAAGGCCACATGACCAAAAAAACTAGAAAAAATTCCAGCAATTGATGAAATAATGTTGTATTTATAGATATATATCCTTAATTTCCTGAAAATTAAACATTACAAGCCAACATTGAAATTTGAATTTAGGATTATAAAAATATCACCAAAAACATGTTTCAAAAATGGGTTCAAAGGCTTAGGGAGGACCCATTCGCCCATAGGTGAATGGATCCTAGGTCCCTATTCTTGGAAAACACATTGCTTAAGGTAAAGTGTTGTGTTGGCATTAATTGTTGTTGGGTTTCCCCTTAAGAAAATGTAATTTGTAGGCTTGTAGATGTAAAATAGGGCTTATTAAGGTATAATGAATTCCATTTTAATTAAGAGGTCCCAAACAAAGTGTGAAAATGTAAAGGAGTACATTTTTCGACACTACATTTAGCCCCCACTTTAGTGAGAGGATAAGCGCAAGTGTAAACTCACATTAAAGTCGACAGATATGCACCAAGAGGGGTCCTAAGTGTACAAATGTAGTAAAATAGGATGGAAAAGATCAATGAGGGTGCACAAGCCCCCAAGATCAAGATCCCATGGAAAACCAACATAAGCACAAAGGAACACACACAAGATGTATGATATGCAACAGTGTTACCCGTCAAATTTTAAATTTTGATTTCCAAGTCAAATTGTTCTCAAGTTCTCTTTATGAGCACATAGAAATCCTTAGATTTGCATTCCCCATTAACTTCATCCTAATAGTGGCTTTTGTAAACTTCATAACTTATTATGGTCCTACCAAATTTCCTAACCAAGTTGCCAGGGTCTCAAGTTTCAAAACCACCCGATTGCCCAACCTATTTGTTATCCTTGAAGTCTCAAATCTCACTCCATAATTTCTCATGTAGTTGGCATATTGGAGGTTTGAAAAACTTAGGAACTCCCGATAGATGGTTGTGGACTCCTTTTTTTCAGCAATGAGGCGACCTTGGCATCTTGCTTGATTTACAAGGTGTCAACTCATCTAATGGATTGTACGGTACTATTAAGGGATGTATTTTCGAATGCTTTGAAACCTCAACTTGAAATTTAAACGTAATCTTTAAAATCTTCCAAAAAGACATCTATTAAATAAGGAAGTTGAGGAAACAAATTTAATAATAGGTTGGCACAATTCTTGACAAATAAATGGTCATTACTTGTCGCCGGAGTTAAATGATCTCACATACGAGATAGGGTGGCAACATTTTCAATTCCAAAATTCTCTCAAGACGGTACTTCCTGCAGACATGAGGGAATGAGAAGATGAACCTGTGCTCGTCATGCAACCAGATTTAAATTGGCCTGAAGAAGAAAAATTCAACATCATTTCTCCACTGTGTTCACTTGCCTAGAAGGAAAATACCAATTATCCTACATATCAGAGAGCGATTCTCATTCTAGAAGAAGAAGAGGAGTGTGTTGAATTTCACAATTTGGTCATGGAGATGCAATTAGAACTGTACAGAGTTCTGCCACCTCCTGTAGTTTAGCGGCATGCATGAAGTCTTTTTGTAGCATGTGATGATAACGTCTATTTTGAAACTATTATCATTTCAAAATCTTTCTTGATTTCAGTCGTTTTCAAGATCGTTACTTTAGTAATGTAATAGTTTTTGGTGTGCTTATATATAGACCTCTAAATTAATGGTAGAAGGGGAGGAAGGAGGAAATAATATTAGAAAAAGGAAAAGGAAGGGGTCAACTTTCCACACAATTTTTGTAGTAGGGTGTTGAGTCTGTGAACTCACTTTTGATACTTAAATAAATAAATAAAATGTTTTAATCTTTGAATTCATCATGTTTTCTTTTGATTACATTGAACTTTGAATTGTTGTAATTATTCTTCAATATCTATTCTGTTATAGGAAAATTGTGTGTATATGTGTGATTGTTTCTGAAACTTTGAATTCAGAATAACTCATCCATTGAACATGGCCTTGTGTCTTTTCTTTTCTTGGATATCATTCGTAAGTGTGGAATAGATGAACTTTGTGTTATCTTTTCACAGTTCTTGCTTTTAAATCAAGCTTTCACATCTACTTTCATAGTTATGGGTAGATGTTAGCTTTTCTTTTCTACTTTCTGGTGAAAAGCATACCCTATATTTCCATTCATTTCATATCATAAGAGGGATTTGTACCTCTAAAATTCAAAGGAAAGTTGTCGATTCAAGGATAACTTCTCCAACTGTTGGCACTATTTGTTCTTCTTTTTAATGGGCATTTTTGAGTCAAATCCTTTCTTTATTTTTGAAGGACAAATCTGTCAGCCAACAGGATTTTGGTGACTCTACTGGGAAAATGAAAAGACCAGTACCTTTCTTGTTTCAAATATTTAATGGTTCCTTCCCAGGAAAGTAGGCTAGCGACTGTGTTTATTTAAATATATCTCAGAAAAATGATTCAAGGCCAGGCCAAGCAAGGAAGCCAACTCAGAAAGAAATTTGTACCAACATTTGAAAAGATATTAAAAGAGGTATTGGTTGGAGAAGATGAAGTGCTTCAGTCATTGTGGAATGATTTTAAAGAAAGCATCTGTGAAGTTGAAGAGAAGAAGCTACATCCATCAGAAGATCGTAGATCCTCTATACTGTTGAGAAAGGTGCATGAAAGATATTACTTGATTAAAAATATTAAACAAGAAATTTATCAGTTACTGACAATAGTGGAAAGATTGAGATTGCCTAAAGAAGGACCTAAAGATAATAATGTTCTTGTCAGTTCATATTCCTATTCTTCTTTCAATTTCTCTGTAATTGATGAGTGGACTGCTGTAGAGACATGTCTTACACCTCAAAAATTTATGAAAAAGTCTAATGAAATTAAAAGTAAAGAATCAACAGCCTCCATGATATGCATGCAGATGGGAGAAGTTGAACCACCACTTGTTTCTTCTAAAGAAGAGGTATCACCTGAAGAATTTAATACTATTTTAATTCCCAATTGGTGTTTAGAAGTTTCAAATGATGACTTCTTGTGTGGAATTATGGATGAAAGCAATCATATTACCCAAGTTGAATTAGATGCAACCACTTGTGATTCTGGTAATATTAAGAAAGATGAAACTATGGTAAAAAAATTAGATAAATCACATTCTCAATCTGCCCATGTTTTTAATGATGATTTTCTTGGAGTAAAAGAAGAAGTTATCTCTATCCCATTTGACCCTAGTATGATTATAGAATCAGCTGTAACATGCTCAGAACTGCAACAAATTTTTTTGGCTAGTATTGAGATGGTAAAGAATGCTACAATGGTATTTGGAGAGCAACTGAGGAAATCTGAAAATGAGAAGCAAATGGGTGAGTTGAGCATATCTAATGCATTATTTGTGCCAGCAAATTTTGAAATTTTTTAAAATCCCCTTTTTGAATTTTATTATACCTCTAAATCAGACGATGCAAGTCCACTCTTTTCTTCATGCAATGAACAAGTTGAATCTGTTCTTGAAAATGATTTCAATGAAAAATTAAAATCAAAGAAAGTAGATAAAAAATTAGAGAGTGTGGATTGTTGTAAATTAACAGAAGGGAATGATGAGATTGCTCCATTGGGTAATGATTTGATAATGGTTTTAGATGATATTAGTGTTTCCAACCTGGATGCAATAGTATGTGGAAGTGTTCCTCGTAATGCTCAAAGTTGTATTCAAGAGAATATAAAGGTGTTTGATGAAAAGTGGTTATTTGGTCATGAAATTCTACATAAATTTCTCTTTTGCACAAAAATCCTTCTTTGGATTTGTATGCTATTTTTCAATGTGCTGGCACTTCATGGGCATACATCCTTATTCCACAACGGGTCTTATTTCTCCCTGCCCATCAATGGATTTGCATGAGCAATATCAAACATTCGCTAAAGGTAGGGTCTTTGGATGATGTATATAGTAGGCTCTTTTGGTGTGCTTTGGTAGTTAGTTTCCTTTCTGGTTTGGTGTTCTTGTCTCATTTTTGGCTTGTGTCTGGTTCCCCTCCACTCTTTTGCAAGCAACATCCTATCCTCCTGCTTTTATTTTGACTCCATACCCAATGGACTTGGACTGATCTACCCAAGATTTTGGAGTTCCCTGCATTTTCTTCAAAAATACAGTCCCCAACTAGAGCCAATGTTACCTGTCAAATTTTAAATTTTTATTTCCAAGTCAAATTGTTCTCAAGTTCTCTTTCTGAGAACATAGAAATCCTTAGACTCGCATTCCCCATTAACTTCATCCTAATCGCGACTTCCATAAACTTCACAAGTTATTACAGTCCTACCAAATTTCCTAACCAAGTCATTAGGTTCTCAAGTTTCAAAACCACCTGATCGCCCGACCTATTTGTTATCCTCGAAGTCTCAAATCTCACTCCATAATTTCTCATGTAGTTGGCATATCGGAGGTTCAAAAAACTTAGGAACTCCCGATAGATGGTTGTGGACTCCTATTTTTCAGCAATGAGGCGACCTTGCAATGTTGCTTGACTTACAAGGTGTTAGCTCATCTAATGGATTGTACGGTGCCATTAAGGGATGTCTTTTCAAATGCTTTGAAACCTCAACTTGAAATTTAAATGTAATCATTAAAATATTCCAAAAAGACAACTCTTAAATAAGGAAGTTGGCGAAACATATTTAATAACATGTTGGCACGATTCTTGACAAATAAATGGTCATTACTTGCCGCCAAAGTTAAATGAGCTCAAATACAAGATAGGGTGGCAACATTTTCAATTCCAAAATTCTCTCAAGATGGTACTTCCTGCAGACGTGAGGGAATGGGAAGATGAACATGTGCCTGTCATGCAACTAGATTTAAATTGGCCTAAAGAAGAATAATTTGACATCATTTCTTAGCTGTGTTCACTTGTCTAGAAGGAAAGACCAATTATCCTACATATCAGAGAGCGATTCTCATTCTAGAAGAAGAAGAGGAGTGTGCCGAATTTCACAATTTGGTCATGGAGATGCAATTAGAAATGTACAAAGTTCTAGCACCTCCAATAGTTTAGCGGCATTCATGAAGTCTTTTTGTGGCACGTGATGATAAAGTCTATTCATAAATTGTTTCTGTTTCAAAATCTTTCTTGGTTTCGGTCATTTTCAAGACCGTTACTTTTGTAATGTAACAGTTTTTGGTGTGCTTATATATAGACCTTTGAATTAATGGTAGAAGGGGAGGAAGGAGGAAATAATATTAGAAAAAGGAAAAGGAAGGGGTAGGCTTTCTGTACAATTTTTGGACTGGGATGTTGAGTCTGTGAACTCACTTTTGATACTTAAGGAAATAAAGAAAATGTTTTAATCTTTGAATTCATCATGTTTTCTTTTGATTGCAATGAGCTTTGAATCACTGTAATTATTATTCAGTATCTATTATGTTATAGGAAAATTGTGTGTATATGTGTGATTATTTTAGAAACTTTGAATTTAGAATAACTCGTCCATTGAAGGTGGCCTTGTGTCTTTTCTTTTCCTGGATATCATTCGTAAGTGTCGAATAGATGAACTTTTTGTTATCTTTTCATGGTTCTTGCTTTTAAATCAAGCTTTTGCATCTACTTTCATGGTTATGGACTGTATATGTTAACTTTTATTTTCTTCTTTGTGGTGAAAAGCATACCCTATATTTTCATTCATCGCATATCATAAGAGGGAGCTGTACCTCTAAAATTAAAAGGAATTTTTTTGATTCAAGGATAACTTCTACAACTGTTGGTGTTATTTGTTCTTCTTTTTGGGCATTTTTGAGTCAAAACCTTTATTTTTGAAGGAAAAATATATCAGCCAACAAGCAACAAGACAAGAATCACAAACATACAATGCCAAAGACTAAAACTAAAATAAAAATGGGTGGATTAAGCCTTGAGTTTTTTTCCAACTCGATGTGGATCAAGCCTTATCTTTTTGTCCAAAAATGTGTACAAGTGAAACCTAGTGTCCACTATGCAAAGAAAAATATGCTCACATGGGCTAGTGAAATCTATTGTCCACTAGGTGAGCCCCTGGAGAGTGATTAAGTGAGAAAATCATGCTAGGTCTACAGGCTTTCACCGTACAATGAGAAAGTCATGATATTTCTACAGGATCTCATTGTACTAACCATACCAAAGTTATACCTCTGATAACTTTGATAAGGCACCACAAAACATGATCAATATGCTCTACTAATGCTACAAGAAATTCCAAAATGTTAATGCCAAAATGAAATAATGCTAATGTAAAGGTCACACTTACTCTAGGAGATGTATGTTATCATCACTAAGAAGGGAACATGTGAACAATGAATGGGGGACAATATTCCCCCCACTTAAAATTTCAACATACTTGCTATGTTGATATTTTAAGTAGAAAGAGAGGAAGAGGTGATCCTTGAAAATAATGAACCCCTTAAAAAAATAGTCATCCTTGCCCCCAATCATAGAAACAAAGAGAACCACCAAGAACTATCATATTTCTGCCAAGAGAGATGTAGTTGCACCTAATATTGTACCACCATGAATGGGAATGAGCAAGACACACAAAGCTACCAATGCCACATGGTGATGAGAAATGTGATAGGATAAAAATTAGTATCAATTAGAGGATATAGGTGCATCAACACAAGGAAGAGCACCACAATCCATAAGATGTTGAGTCTTATCACTCAAAGCCTTGCATTCATTAGTAGAATGACCATGAATTCTATGATATACACAAAATGAACTTTTGTTGTAAAATTTCTTTCATGTTTTTGAAGGAAGAGTAATCAAGCGAGCTTTGAGAAGCCACAACAAGATAGTCTCTTGATCAATAGTAGGGGTTATTTCTTTCTTATCACAACATGTCATACACACAGTAGATGATAACACATTAAATGAAGATGGAGATAAAGGTGGTAAACCTAGAACTTTCTTGAAGAAAAGTACGGTATAGACTTCAGTTGTTCTTTATCATTTTGCTCCATGTTTTCATTATCTCCATGTTTAGAAATGATCTTGTATCCAACATAATTACATGTTTCCAACTCAGATGAAGAGATTTTATGCCTTTGAGAAGGGTTGGAATCTTCACGAACACAAAATTCCTTGTTAGGTTTTGTAAAGTTATGTATCTTCCTCTCATGGGGATGGGAGTTGAAGAGCCCCCATCAGCACCATGGGGTTATGTTGTTGAGGTAGAACCAAGTTGATAAAATGAAACATAAGGATGTTTTGGTTTAGATTGTGAGATTTTGTACTCTCCAATAAAGGAGGGCGTAAATTCTAATGAACCCCAATCATCATTAAAACATGTTCTTGAAGATGAATAATTTTTATATGACTCTTTGGACTTTGAGGGTGAGATTTTGGACTCATCTTTGAAACAAGGTACAAAATATAATGACCCCCAATCATCACATAAGAGTTTTGTTATAGGTGAAAGATAATTAGGATTACCATCAACTTGTATAGCTCCTACCTTTGAGGATGGAATCAAAGAATTAGAGGAGTTGGAAGTGTTATGATCATGTTGAACTTGTTATTTATAGCTTTGTTCATCCAATTCAACCATGTATATCTTGTTTCTATATTCAAAATTCATCTCACAGTGAAGAGTAGATGGGACTCCTTTCATAGCATGAACCCATGGTCTCCCTAGAAGAAGGTTGTATGAAAGAGGTCTTGGAATTATATGGATAAGGGTAGGAAAAAATACAGGTCTGACCTCAATGGGTAATGTGATCATTCCTAATTGTTTCCTATTAACATTATGAAAGCCATGAATATTGACATCATTGAGTTGAATAATCTTCTTTTCCACACCAATTTTATCTAGGAGATCAATGGTACAAACATTAAGACCTACTCCATTGTCTATGAGAGTGTGCCTAACTGTAGTTTCATTAATTATTAGCTTTATTATTAAGGCCTCATGTTTATTTTGGATATCAAGTGAGGGTAAATCATGTTGAGGGAATGTGATATCTAACTTTTTCACTTGTACAAAATCAAATGAGGTTGCTACACCATTCAATTTAACATTCAAAGATTGGATATCATTCTTTTGCAAGATTTCTTGGAGCATCCTATTGTATGTAGGTGATGTTTGAATAAGATCCCATAAGGATATCTTAGGGGGAGTATTTTTAAGTTGTTCAACAAAATCATACTCCTTACCACTACAATGAGGAATGTTACATGTGTGGGCTATAGTATGAGAACTTGGTTGCTTCAAAACATTGTTACTACATGTATTTTCCTTGTAAAGTTCAAGATAGCTCCTGGAGGTGATTTACAATGTCCTATGATGGGAGGTGACTTAGGAGGCTCACTAATTAGAGTAGATCTGATTTATGCATTCATAATCTCAGCTGAGTTACCTAGATGACCTTCTAGTAAGGTGGGATATAATGTGAACTTAACATCTTCATATATACCATCCATCTTACTATTTGTTGAGAGAAATGTAGCATTGGAAGAGGGACAGACAAGATTCTCATGATGCTCAATAATTGGGTCTTCTAACACTAAGATACCTTTGTCACAAGTAGGAGAGGTATCAGGAGAAGAACAACTTGGATTTCCATGATTGTATACGATTGCATCCTCTTGTAGCAAAGATTTAGTGGATGATCTAGGTGAGACGAAGTCCTCAAGGGATTCATCTAACATGTCAAAGTCATCACAACTAAAGGATTTGAAGGATATGCTTTCTCCAAGGTTTACCATTTATTTTTTGTTTGTTTTGTTTCATGGTTTTTTTTATGTTTTCTAATGATTGCAAAATGTAAACTAATCTATCAAAGTTATGAAATGATGTTGAAAGTAAAGGAAAGGTATAGAAATCTAACACTATCTATAACTAAAACATGTAATAAATATTTCCAAAATTTTGGAAGATTGAATTAAAGAAGCAATTACTTGAATGCACAAAACAAACTATTTCAGAAAATGAATACCCGGGTCTAAGAACAGAAACAAAAAGGCAATGTAGAAGCTAAAAATACCCAGAAACTTATCTAAAGTTCCTGTACAAGGACTCATTCTCCCATGGGTGAATGGGTCCTTGCTCAAGTATTTTTGAAACTAAATTTTACAAATTTTGAGTTATTATGTGTGGTTTTTGTTCTTGGTTGCAAACTGAGAGTTCTGTAACAAAATTTTCTAGAATAAGGGTGTCTAAATTCAATTTCAAATAAGGTCAAATGATGAACTAGATGACCTTTTTTAGAATTAAATTTGAACCTAAATATGAACTTATGTGATTAAAGAATGATCTTGATGTAGGATGAATGCAAGATGAATTCAAACCTAATGCAAATTTTTTTATTTTCAAAATATTTTTAAAGGATACAAACATGCAAAATTAAATACTAAATGAAATTTTCACTAATGAAAGTTTAAAGATCCCTAAATGCAATGAAACTAATATAAATATAATTCCAACTTAGTGCAAAACCTAGATATAGGGTTGAAATAGACTACAAATTTTAGAATTTTGTTGTACAAAGTCAAGTTCACCAAAATGAAACATAGAAAAATAGGTTTACCCAATTTGTAATGGGGAAAATTGGGGTGATGAACCTATCTTTCCTTTATTTAATTAGGAAAAGAGATTCCCAAAAAGAATTAACTTACACCCCTTAGGTGAGCCAACTCAATGGGGGAATCTATTGGTTTCCTTATGATTGAGGACAGGGGTACAGAGTTGAACAACACTTTTGGGAGAAATACAAAAATTAGTAAATAAACTAAAAAATGCAAGATAACACTTAGATCTTGTAGATTAAGCATAAAACTGAGAGAAACAGTAAAACTTCTCCTAGATCTAGAGGAAGAGAAAATACTATGCACCTGCCACAAAACATTGTTTTTGGAAGCTATCTTGGGACTCATTCACCCATGCGAAAATGGGTCTTTGTAGGGCTTTCCAAAATTGATTTTTGGGTCCTCTACTTCTATGTCTGCACTTCCAAATTCTTCGGGTTTCACACTCGAATAATTAGAAATAAATTTTAGATCCAAGTTTTTGTATCTTGACAACAAAGGTGACAACAAATGTAACTTTGTAAAAATTATCTTTTGAGATCTTCAACTTTTCTTCAACCTATGAACCTGCACATACACGAGAGGGGAATAATTGTTTATTTTTGGTAGATGGGGGTTTTCCTTGGTCAAACCCTATTTTGTTAATTGAACCTTGAATTGAAACAATGATAAAAAGAGGGAATGATGAATGAACACATTTTTGTTGCACATCTCACCAAACCATTGAATAAAATCCTTGAATGGAGATGCTTGAAGGATTGAAAATTGTACGAAATGGTTGAATTGAATGTGGATCTTGATGACTTGAGTTTATTCTTGAATGCTTGAACTTGATCTTGAAACCTACATCACAATGTTAGCTCCAAAAACATGCATAAATGAACATAACTTTAACATGATTCTTGAGATATTGAATGCTCCAAAAAATGCTTGAGAAATCTACTCTTCAATGCTTTTGACACTAATATTTTCTCATATGAAATTTTCCCTCTTGCTAGATGATTTGAATTGATGAAATAACCTTGTATTTATAGCTATCTATCCTTAATTTCCTAAAAATTAAACATTACAAGCTGGCATTGAAATTTGAATTTAGGATTATAAAAATACTTCCAAAAACATGTTTTAAAAATTGGTTCAAAGGCTTAGAGAGGACCTATTTTCCCATGGGAAAATGGATACCAAGTCCCTATTCCTAGAACACATTTATTGCTTATGGTAAAGTGTTATGTGTTGGCATTAATTATTTTTGGATTTCCCCTTCGGAAAATGTAATTTATTAGGCTTGTAGATGTAAAATAGGTCTTATTAAGTCATAATTAAGTCTATTTTAATTAATAAGGCCCAAACAAAGTATGAAAATGTAAAGTACATTTTTCTAAACTACAGAAACATTCAAAGAAAATATGATTAACATTTCAGGCACTTTGCATATGTTATGCATATTAATATCAACATGATTCATTCTATATGGAAATTTTTGTAACAGAGTAAGCCATCTAAAACAAGCTTTTTCGAAATCCACAATATTATGCCAGAGAGAGATGATTGCCTTTTTCCAATCTTTTCTTCCAAGGTTTACTTTCTAGGTTTTATTTAGGTATTCGATTGGAACATTAGAGTTAATTATCTCTTTATAGATGGTTTTAGTTTTAACTTCATATAGTGGGGTGAACCTTTCCAATTATAAAAAATTTGATTATCATCTTTTTCCTTATAATTTGAGTCTGACAAAAATATCATTGAAGCTTCTTTAAGGAAAGAGTAAGTTCTATCATTAGATTGGGGCAATCGAAACTCATGTTTTAGTTGATCACATTACATCAACACCAAATTTCTTAAGACATTGCTAAAGGTCTTAATTCTAGCATGGTCCCATTTTTTAGTAGAACACCCTTGTAAGAGGGCCAAATGCTTCCCATTGTGTTCTAGTTTCCACCAGATAGACATACTAGGGTGGATTAGATTGTAGTTACTATTGGATGTTGTGGTTGTGTTGCTGATATGTGGTTGTATTTGATGTAAACATTATTGGCATTAATGTATTTGAGGCTATATATGTCGAGGATATTGAGAAAATTGTAATAAATATGTTTCAGGTTGTTAGTGATGCAGTGAAGTTCAATCCATTGTCTAGCCCAATACGTTGACAATAAGAGGTTGTGGATTAAAGGGTTTATTTTCAAGTATATCTAGTTTATCCACATTAAGTTTCAAAGATCCACATGAAGATTTGATCGAGTTATGAGTAGTTGTATTCTGATAGTTATTATGTTACTCCAGTTAGTGTTCCTGATTGAAGATAATGTGATTCTAGTAATTTCAGTTGTTGCAAATGCTTCTATGGTGATTCATGATGTTTTTGGATGTTTCTAGATCATTCTCTATCTATGTTGTTGGTCCAAATTGATCGTTGTGCTCGCGATTGGTGATTTTCTCTTGTGTGTTCATGTTTTGCATGTTCATGGCCGACAGGGTGATTGTAGCGTGTTGTGGATCTTTGTGGAGTAATTGTTTGAAGTGTTTTCATGTTCAAGATATTGTTTTGGGTCTTCACTATGTTGTGGTTGACCTTGGTTGATTTGCATTGAAAATTATTTATGTTTTGAGTTGACAGTTTGTATTCATTTTATTATTTTGTTGAATTCAACATGGAGATGTTATTATTCTTATTGTGGATATATATAAGCAATTGTTTATATCATTTGAAGGCATGAGTGTGAGAAGTATGTATGTGAGATGTGTGAATAATGTCCAAATCATTTGAAGGCAGAGCAAAGTGTGAAGAAGAGTGAAGAAGAGTGAAGAAGAGTTTATGTGCTTAACCAAAACTATAATCAGGCATTAGCAAATGCTATTTTCTTAGTTCATAATCTTGCAGATGTAATCCAAATATTTCTGTAAGACAGTGTGTCTTCCTTGGGTAGAAAGCCTTGTTACAGTATTTGAGAAGTGTGCTTGAATACATGTGCATTCCCATTTATTCTTTATACTTTTAACATGGTATAATCTTGTGGACTAACCTCCACCGTGGTTTTTCCCCTAATAGGGTTTCCACATAAAAAAATTTGGTGTTATGTGTGTTTCTAATGTGTTGATGATTTATGCTTTCATGTTTATTTATTAGATCTGAGAATAAGGTTAATAAGTTTAAATTTTTGTGACAACTAATTCACCCCACCCCAGTTATCTACCCTTGTGTTTCCAACAATTGGTATCAGAGTTGGTTCCTTGTAATAAGTTTAACAGCTCGAGGTGATCTGGGATGGTGACATATAAGAAGGATAGTCTAAGATTTGATGGAACAAATTATTCTCTGTGGAAGACTTGAATGGAGTGTCATTTGAGATACATTGGTGAACCCTTCTAGAACATTACAAGTAATAGGTATGTTATTCCACAGAATGGTCCTTCTACTCCTACCAAGATTAAGGAAGTTGAGTACAATATCAAGGCTAAGGAAGCATTCTTGAGTGCTCTGACCGATTTTGAGATTACAAATGTGATGGATCTAAAGACTGGCTATGAGATCTGGAAAAAGTTGGAAACTTTCTATGAAGGTGATGCACTTGTGAAGATTGCTAAGTTGCAAAGTTTGAAACGGAAATATGAAATGTTGAGAATGGGTGGTGATGAGAATATTACTTCTTTCATGCAAAGAGTGAATGAGCTTGTGTTTGGTATCAAATGTGCTAGTGGACAATTGGAAGAATCAAAGATTGTTGCTAAAGTGCTTAGATCCTTGCCTGCTACATACAAAGTCAAAGCTACTACTATTGAAGAACTCCATACTGCAACAAATGTTACCAGAGATATGTTGATTGGTAAACTTACTACTTTTGAGTTGAGTGAATTTGGTGATTCCCTTCCTAATATAGAATCTGCATTTAAGGCTACCACCTCCAGAAGAGATAAACAAATATATGATTTCAGAGAAATTTCATCTAGAAAAGTGTTCACGTATGAGGAGGAAATGAGAGAGATTGAAGAAGAAGAGAGAGAGCTAGAAAAGCTGGAAGCACTTATTATCAAAAGAGAAGCCAGAGGACAAGGTAAGTATAAAGGGAAATTGCCTCTTAAATGTTTTTCTTACAATAGGATAGGTCATTTTGCATCAAGGTGTCCAGAAAGAGTTCCTAAGCCAAGACCTAAAAAGCGTAGATTTCAAAGAAAATGTTATTATGTTGCCAATGAAGGTGTGATAGATTATGAATCTGACAAAGGGAATGCAAGTGATGATGAATAGCTATTTATTGCTATCAAGGAAAATAATCTTGTGTCTATTGAATCTACTAGTTGCACAAATGTGGAGAAATCCCTAGCTACTCGAGTTGAAGAGAAATATGAATGGGTGATTGACAGTGGATGCTCTCATCACATGACAGGTGATAAAAGTGAATTTGTGAGCTTGGAGAAATATGATGGTGGTGTTGTAAGATTTGGTGATGACAAAGCTAATATAATCTATGGCAAAGGATGCATTTCTCTTGATGGTAAGCATAATACTAATGATTTCCTATATGTGGAAGGTTTGGAGCATAATATTTTAAGTGTTGGATAGATGGTTGATAAGGGATACAATCTTCAAGTCAAGGATGGAAAGTGTAGAATATTGGGGAGTTCCGAAAATGTGATTGCATCGGGTATAAAAAAAAGGTAATATCTTTCACCTGAGTGCTACAAATAAAAGTTGTTTTATTGCTCAAGTTGATGAAAGCTAGTTGTGGCATAGGAGAATGTGTCATGTAAACTTTGATAATATTATCAAGATAAGTTCTACTCAAGAAGTGAGAGATCTTCCTAAGTTGGTAAAATCTACAAATGCCATATGCAAGGAATGTTAATTAGGGAAGCAAACTAGAATTTCATTTTAGAGCAAACAACATTATTCAAATGAAAATTGTTGGAGCTTGTGCATACTGACTTGTGTGGTCCTTCTAGAGTTAGAAGTCTACAAGGATACAAGTATTTCATGTTACTCATTGATGATTATTCTAGAATGATGTGGGTTACTTTCTTAAGGGAAAATTTTGAAGCTCTAGAGAAATTCAAGATCTTAAAGGTTATGGCTAAGACAGAGACAGATTTGAAGATTAAATATCCAAGATCAGATAGAGGTGGTGAATTCACTTCTAGTGAGTTTAATTCTTTTTGTGAATAACATGGAGTAAAATGATAATTATCTACCCTATAGACCCCTCAGCAAAATGGAGTTGTGGAAAGGAAGAACAGGACAATTGAAGAAGCTACTAGAACTATGATGCTTGAAGGAAATGTTCCTCATATCTACTGGAGAGAAGCTATAAGTATTTTTGTTTACACTCTCAACCAGGTACAAATTAAAGGTGATACTGTTAAGACTCCTTATGAGCTATGGTATGGTCATAAGCCTACTATTAGATACCTCAAAATATTTGGGAGTAAATGCTATATCAAAAGAGATGAAGATATAGGAAATTTTGATGCTAGAAGTGATGAAGGAATATTTCTTGGTTATTCTACTAAAGGGTATGTGTAGGATCATCATGGAAAAAACAAGCCCTTAAGTGGCAAAAAATTCAGAAAAATAAAAGTTAGGCAACTTGACATAAAAAATTGAACAAGTTATCTATATCATTTCAAAAATATGTAAGAATAGAATCTGTAGAAAATTTAATGGAGTTTCTAAACTACTAGGTTTATTTTTATTTTTAAAATCTATTTGGTGAAAATTTGAAATTTCAATGCAGCAAGACTTAAATTTCGGGAAAAATAAGTAGGTGTCTGCTCAACCGCCCTAACCACAATAAAATGACAATATTTTTTAATAAGATTTTAGATATAAGACGACTCATGTCCTAATGTGATGCATATTTTTTGTAATTTTTTCCAAGTAAATTTAATTAATTATGAATTTTTATTACAACTTTTAAAAAATATAAAAACTTGTATGTTTAACCACCTTAATTTGGTCAAAACTTCATGAAATTCAATTTTTCTTTTTAATCCTATAGTATGCAAAGCATAGAATGTGATGCATGTTTTGGATTCAAAAATATGATACCGTTTGAAAGCTATAGATGTTTTTCAATCAGCCTATCAATCAGGACTTTAATCGTAATTCAAATAGAGAATGAATAATAATTATTTATTAAATTCAAAGTAAAGCATAATTTATGTTGGTGGAAAGCTGAGAATATCCTTTAAAAACCCTTTTCGTTTCATCAATTTTGGGTAAAAAAAAAGTCGTCAGCCACATACCCATCATATTGCCACTTTTTGGCCCATCATAATCCTGCACATACCCTAAAAGCAAGGCCTACCGATGCTACAATAAGAGATTGAGGAAAATGGTTGAAAGTGAAAATTTCAAGGTTGATGAAGACATAGGTACACCATCCAAAACCTGTGGATATGATTAAGATGATCAAAATGATAGTACAGGTAAAGGAAAGCAAGTTTAGACTTGAAATCAAATTTAGATCGTTCCAGTGAACTCAGAAAATCAAGAAGAGGAAACTAGTGAAAGTGATGAAGAGAGGTTAGAAAAGCCTAAAGCTCAAGAACATCCTTAGACTTTGAGGTATGTAAGACTAAATCATTCAGAAAATCAGATTATTGGTGATAAGAAAAAAGGTGTTCAAACTAGTAGAAGAATTGCAAAAGAATATTGTTTGATTCCAAAGATTGAGCCTAGTAATATCAATGAAGCATGCAAAGATGAGCATTGGATGGAAGCAATGAAAGAAGAACTGATGCAAATTGAGAAGAATGATACATGGGTTCTTGTTCCTAGACCTAAGGATAAAAATGTAATTGGAACTAAATGGGTCTTTCAGAGTAAACTGAATGAGAAAGGTGAAGTTGTTAGAAACAAAACAAGACTAGTGTGTAAAGGATATTCTCAGATGGAAGGAATTGAATTTGAAGAAAAAAATTCCCCTGTTCCTAGGATTGAAGTTGTGAGATTATTTCTTGCTTATGCTGCTTACAAATACTACAAGGTTTATTAGATGGATGTCAAGTCAACATTTCTAAATGGTGAATTGGAAGAAGTGTTTATTGAGCAACCTGATGGATTTCAATTGACTGATCAGGGAGATATGGTTTTTCAGTTGAAGAAAGCACTGCATGGAGTTAAGCAAGCCCCAAGAGCATTGTATGCCAGATTGGATAAGTATTTGTTGAAGCTTGGATTTAATAAAGGTATTGTTGATAGTAATTTGTATTTCAAGATTGATGATGATAAAGAGTTGATTGTTGAAGTCTTTGTTGATGATATCATTTTTGGAGGAGATGATAGTTTTTGCATGAAGTTTGTTGATGAGATGCAAAATGAATTTGAGATGTCTATGATTGGAGAGATGAAATTCTTTTTGGGATTGCAAATTACTTAGATAGATAGAGGGATCATTATATCTCAGTCCAAGTATGTGAAATAATTGTTAAAGAAGTTTGGTATGGAAGATTCAAAGCCAGTTGGTACACCTATGGTGACCGGATGTAAGTTGACACAAGATGATGATTCTCTGAAATCAAACCAGACTAGATATAGATCAATGATTGGTGGATTGCTTTATTTAACTCAAACTAGACCCGATATCATGAATGTCATATGCATTGTTGCAAGATTTCAAGTTGACCCTAAGGAATCTCATGTGACAGTTGTGAAGAGGATTTTCAAATACTTGAAGGGGACAGTTGATTTTGGCCTATGGTATCCTAAAGATGATGATCTTACTTTGAGTGCCTTTACTTATGTTGATTGGGTAGGAGATGTGAATGACAGAAAGAGTACCAGTGGTGGTGCATTTTTCTTGGGAAAGAAGTTGATTTCATGATTAAGTAAGAAGCAAAATGCCATTTCTTTATCTACTACAGATGCAAAATACATTGTTGTTGCTAACAATTGTACTCAAGTATTGTGGACGAAGTAGATGTTGAAAGATATCAAAGTTGTGTATGATGAACCTATTGCCATATTCTATGATAATTCAAGTGAAACTAAAATTTCTAAGAATTTGGTGATGCATTCAAAGACCAAGCATATATCTATCAAGTTTCACTTTTTGAGAGAGAAGGTAAGTGAAAAGGAAGTTAGATTGGAGTATGTGCCTACTAAGGAAAATATTGTAGACATCTTTACTAATCCTTTTCCTAAGGATACTTCTGAGTACCCTAGAGGAAAGCTATGGTTGATTACCCCTCCTAATTAGAACTAAGATGCATTGTCTTGCATCAATCCGTCCATTTCATAGTCATATCTTGATCTAGATTGATGTTGTGGTGGCTGCTACTCAGGGTGAGTAGTTAGATGTTTAGAACTATGGTTCAGAGCTTGTGTGGAGAAAGGAGATCTTTTGTCATTGATGTTAAAGGGGGAGAAGAATCATGTGAAAAAATTTGTGAGGAGATGAGTTATGTGAAAGAGTTTAGAAAAGAGTCAAAACCAAAGAGGGAGAAAGTGCTAAGAGGAAGTTGCATTGATGGTGTTTTTCACATCATGTATTGCCATCAATGCCAAAGGGGGAGATTGTTGGATGTTCTGGTTGTGTTGTTGATATGTGGTTGTCATTGATGTCAACACTATTGGCATTAATCTATTGTAGGCTGTATATGTCAAGGATCTTGAGAAAATTGTAATAAATATGTTTCAGGTTGGCAATGATGCAATGAAATTCAATCTATTGTCTAGCCCAGTACATTGATGATTGGAGGTTATGGATTAAAGGGTTTCTTGCCGAGTATATCTATTTTATCCACATTAAGTTTTAGAGATTTGTATGAAGATTTGATTGAGTTATGAGAAGTTGTGTTCTGGCAGTTATTTTGTTGCTCCAGTTAGTGTTCTTGATGGAAGATAATGCGATTCTAGTAATTTCAATTATTGCGGATGCTTCTTTGGTGATTCATGAGGTTTTTGGATATTTCTAGATGGTTCTCTATCTATTTTGTTGGTCCACATTGATCATTGTGCTCGCGATTGGTGATTTTCTCTTGCATGTTCATGTTTTTCATGTTCATGGCCGACAGGGTGATTGTAGCGTGTTGTGGATCTTCGTGGAGTAATTTTCTGAAGTGTTTTCATGTTCAAGATATTGTTTTTGGTCTTCACTATGTTGTGGCCAACCTTGGTTGATTCACATTGAAAATTATTTATGTTTTGGGTTGACAGTTTGTATTCATTTTATTATTTTGTTGAAGCTGACATGGAGATGTTATTATTCTTGTTACATATACATATAAGCGTTTGTTCATATCATTTTAAGGAATGTGTGTGAGAATTATGTATGCGAGATGTGTGAATAATGTCCAAATAATTTGAAGGTAGAGTAGAGTGTGAAGAAGAGTGAAGAAGAGTTTATGTGCTTAACCAGAATTGTAATCAGGCATTAGCAAATGCTATTTTCTTAGTTCAAAATCCTGTGGATGTAATCTGAATGATAGTGTGTCTTCCTTAGGCAGAAAGCCTTGTTGTATTTGAGCAGTGTGCTCTAGGTAGTGTGCCTGAATGCATGTGCATTCTCATTTTTTCTTTATACTTTTAACAAGGTATAATCTTGTGGACTAACCTCCACCATGGTTTTTCCCCTAATAGGGTTTCCACGTAAAAAATATTGGTGTTATGTGTGTTTTTGATGTGTTGATGATTTATGCTTTCATAGTTATTTATCAGATCTGAGAACAAGGTTAATAAGTTTAAATTTCTGTGGCAACTGACTCACCCCTCCCCTCTTAGTTGTCTGCCCTTGTGTTGCCAACAGTTACAATCAAAGAAAAGAGGGATTTGGATATTTCCCTTTATTATTTCCCATACTCTCTAGATAATTTTGAAGACCATTGAGCTTGTAGGAACTATTTAGTGTTTGGTAATGAGAAGATCACTAAAAGGAAGTGATTTCTAAGATTTTTCTAGTTTGGTCACAACATGCACAATGTTATTATTGACAAGAAATTTCTAAGGCTCATTTCCTTCAAGGGATTTGAGGATCCATTTTGTAGCTAAATTAGTGCCATGGTTGTATAGATCTTTGAGTCCTAGTCCCCCATGAGTATTCTTGAGGTATCACCATTCTCATTTTATGGAATGCTTTTTCCTCTTCCCCTTTCCATTTGACCAAATAAATCACATGATTTTTTTTTAACCTCATTGACTTGGTAACTATTAAAGAACCATATTGAAGAAAAATAAATAGTGAATAAGGACAAAATATTTTGTCACACCTAGATTCTACTAGCAATGCAGAGGTACTACCTATTCTAGCCATCTAACTTCTTGTCAATTTTAGCTTTGATTCATAACCAAATTTTCGTAAGGTTAGGAAAAGTAGAGAAGGGGATCTTGAGATACCTAACCTTCTTGTGAGGGCCACACAATTGAAAATCAAAATTTTGTGCTCAGTTAGGGGGAGTTGCTATCCACCCCAAGGTATGTGCAGGATCATGATGGGCCAAAAAGTGGCGATATGATGGGTATATGTAGGGTATGTGGCTGGCAACTTTTTTTTTACCCAATATTGATGAAACGAAAAGGGTTTTTAAAGGAGATTCTCAGCTTTCCACCAATATAAATTATTCTTTACGAATTTAATAAATAAGTATTATTCATTTTCTATTTGAATTATGACTATAGTCCTGATTAATAAGCTGATTGAAAAACATCTATAGCTTTCAAATGGTATCACATTTTTTGAATTTGAAACATGTGTCACATTCTATTCATAATTAAGGATTAAAAAAAATGAATTTCATGAAGTTTTGACCAAGTTAAGGTGGTCAGACATATGATTTTTTTATATTTTTTAAAAGTTGTAATAAAAAATTCATAATTAATTATTTAATTGGAAAAACATTACAAAAAAATATGCATCACATCAGAACATGAGTCCTCTACTTATATCTAAAATATTACAAAAAAAATATTATCATTTTATTGTGGTTAGGGTGGTTAGAAAGATACCTACTTCTTATTTTTTTCCCTCAAATTTAAGTACTACTGCATTGAAATTTCAAATTTTCACTAAATACATTTTTTTTAAAATAAACCTAGTAGTTTAGAAATTGTGATATAAGAGGGATTAACTGCACACAGGTCTCTCTTTTCTCGAGAGATCACTAGGGAATGAACTGCCCTTATACATCTCAGGATAGCAATGTGATAAGGAACCAAGAACACGGTTATGTCTTCAAGGGAAAATAGTCAGAGGTCCTGAGAGAGCCGGATCATAAATTTTTTGTCCCAAAAGAGGGAGCTCTCAGCCAGAGGACATCAACGTAGATATAGGATGCCAACATGGCGTGCTTTCATCTGAAAGTCACGCTGGTGTCCTGAGCAAAAAAGAACTCAAGAACTCAACGGACAGAAAGTAATCCTACTCATAGACTCGGGGGTGATATAAACAGAACTACTAACTAACCAGAAAGCAAAATATGGAAGGAAATATCACGATACTTGGAGAAAGGTTACCCTTTTCTCAGACGCCCAAATCTTCACTCCAAGTTCCTTTTCATAACCTGCACACAAGAGGTCAAGGAGAAATTTGTTGGGTGGCTGTAAAGGGGTCTGCCTCAGTCAGACCCTACTTTGGTGTTCCTACCTTCATGGACAACCAAGTTGGAAAGGATTGCAAAAGGAGTAAATAAAGCATGCGGTGAGAGCAATAACTGCTCCAGGAGTAGAACCTGCACCACTAGAGAGTAGAAAAATGCTCATGAAGGGAAAGTAAGAAATGGAGATAGAGCATTACCCATGGGCCAAAGCCCTCTCTGGAGCATGTGGACACACCGCTGAGTGCTTGTTTGAGAGCTGCTACTGCTTCTAGGGGGACCTCAGTTCGGCATGGCTTCACCTATGAGAGTGTTGCTATCAAAGGAGAAGTCTCAAAGTGGTATTAAGAACTTGAATGAGAGCTAGTGTGTAATCTTCCAATCTTTCAACCTCCAAATGAGAGGCAAAAAGAGGTTATTATGCTTGTAAGGGCGGCAAAGAGCTATTACTTTCAAAATGTAATTGAGCTAGGACATGTGTCACAGGAGTTAACCTTCCAAATTCCACATTTCAAGCTCGGGAAATGGCTAGGACACTAGCACGTTGCACAGACATTTGTGTGTCGCACGTTTGTCTAGAGCCTATATTCTTGAGGAATGCATCACCAGGCTTCTATTGCTCAGCCACTTGTTCTCTTGGAGTCAAAATTGTGAAATTCTAACCGAAGGGGTTTTGTCATTAATTTCTTAGGGTGTCATAAATGCTAGGAAAAAAATCTAAAAATATGGAATTTCCCCTAGGTGCAATTCTGTAATATTACATTTTTCCCCCACTTTAGTGGGCTCAATTTTGAAAAAATCAGCCTCACTAAAGTAGAAAAGAAAAAAATTAGCCAATTTTTTGAATTTTACAAATTTGTGTGCCAACAATGAGAAACCATACCGACTATTGTAGTTGAGCTAACCAGTACTGAAGATTCCCCCAACATCTGAGTTTGACAAACAACATCTGAATGATTGTGAAATTATCGAATGTTCCATCTTGCAAAACTCAAATTTTAGGTCAACTTCAAAAAATCAGAAGAAAGCTACCATGAAGAGGAGGAATGATCAACAAAAACGTCATTGATTTGGAAGAAAAAATATGATCAAGAGATGACCTTATGCCCCCTCCTAAGTTCTCCCCTAGCTTAGTGGGGCGAATTCAGGAGAAACCAGGAAGCCACAAGTCCTAGGGAAAATGGGCCCTGGAGGGCCTATATATACCTAGGTGGGCCCCCAGAAGGGTCATTTACACTATTCACTATGAGAAAATTGTTGAATTTTGTGAGAGAAAAGTTAGCAAAATGCCTAGTAGGAGAGAGTATGAGGAGCCCAGGTTGGAGCAGCTATGTCAAGACATTACCAAGGATCACGAGGTGGACCAGGTAAGTCACAAATGCTCATTTTTGGCAATTTTTTGTGCATTTTTTAGAATTTTTTCGACAGCGAGGTGCACAGGCATTTTTTTTACACACCTACATCCCTAACCCACGTTGTTGTCCATGTTCAATACCTTTTTCCTTTTTGTGCACTGTCGTCTCAAAAATGTGCTAGCATCTTTAAGGTGACCGCAGCGGTTGGGGACGTGTGCGCAACATGCAGATGTCTGCAGATCACACATAAGTCTTAAATATTTTTTGTGATTTTTTATGTAAAATACCAATATACTGATCAAATATTTCTTACTTTTTGTAGGAGTACCCAGAGATTCGGGAGCATCCTAGAGGGCGAGCATTCTGGTTGGTCTGTGAGCAGAGAGATCACTTATCGATGGACAAGGTCATACTCTGGGAGCACGTCGGTCTCTGGCATGTTTTTACTATGCTAGGGATGAGATACCATGAGTGGATGCTTATGACCCTCATGGAGCAATGGTATGGCACTACCTCATCTTTCCAGCTACTGGTTGGAGAGATGACCATCACTCTCGAGGACGTCTATTGGATCCTCAGACTACCCATCCGCAGATAGCAGGTGGCCTTAGACAACACACTGTCAGCACAGGAGCAGTTAGAGGGCATCTGCTACTGCACGGGGAGGACAGATGGTGGTGATGACATGTGCCATATCTAAATGCACTGGTATGACCAAGCGAGGACCATGATGTCGTTGATCTGCTAAGTTATGGTCATGACCATTGCATTTTAAATTACGATCGACGAGCGAGGCTCACACTTGCACAGGGGCCTCATCCATACAATTAAAAAGATAGTAGAGCGTAGGACTATTTTTTCCTGGGGGTGCAACATGCTTGCACACCTTTACCAGGAGTTGGGATAGTATGTACATTATGAGTGTCGTAGCTTGACAACATGCATACTTTTGCAGGTGTGGGCCTTTGCCCACATCATGTGCACTCAGTTAGTTAGTTTTCCCTAGTTACAAACGTATGGAGTCCCCATTGCCCACTGGTACGATATGATGGGCTAGTGGAGATTCAGAGACCTATAGTTTTGGCGGCTATAGTTTGATACCCTCACAATAGATAGGGTCTGATGGAGGCCCTATCAATGTTTCAAGTGGGTGGATGATGGCAGGTACTTGAGGAACCTACAGAGAGATCATTTTTTGATAGGGCGTAAGGACTATATTATTGTGCCCTACTACTGGAGTCAGGTCATGTGACAACATAGCTAACCGCAGAACATACCACCAGATGTGCCCACCTACACTAGGGCCCATAGGAGCATGGCGAGGGTTAGGGACCGCCCTTTTCTGAGTATTACAAATATAGTCGCATTTGATTATGATGAGCCTGATCATGATCTGCCACCCTTAGTGGTGGGGGATAATGTAGGCATAGCCATAGATTTCACACAATGGTGGCAGAGGCATCTACTAGCTCCTTTGCTCAGCGAGGGTGCTCTAGGAGGGGCCCCTAGTCCACAGGGGGACTTACCAACCCCACCACCACAAGATAGGGGGAGAGGCCCGTAGTAGACTAGGGAGGAGGAGGAGGCACCTTAGGAGGAGGAGGCAACACTAGCAAGGCTGAGGCGACGGAGGAGATCAAATCCCCCACTGGTGACTCCTGTCTCTTCAGCACCACCATCTTCTTCTATGGTTGCATCACTCGCGGCACCAAGAGCAACCACCAAGGTCAGTGGCGTAGGTCCGAGCACCGAGCCTCATCTTGACCTGATATGGCGGCAGCTGAGGGATCCAGGTATACATAGTTTATTGTTCTATGTTTTGTACTTTCAATATGATGATATATGTATCTTATATATATATATATGCCATATGATACTGATATCTTTTCCTTTTCTATGGTTGCAGAGGATGCACAAGGATGGACTGGGCTCATAGCTCAGTGCATATCAGAGGTAGTTCCCGTTGTACAGATTCAAGGGTCAGTTCTTGAGGCATTTCGGTTGGTGTCCATGGGGCATCATGCCCCCAACTTCAAGCTGGTTGCATGCTTATAGACTACCTATGAGGAGTGGGGTGCAAATATTGTCCAGTTGACAGCAGAGCTGGTGAGCATGAGAGGGAAACATGACTAGCTATCGAGGGAGCTACGTTCAACACTTTCTGAGTGAAACACGGCAGTGAGGAGGGCTGATGCCACTAAGTAGGCATGTGACGCCCTTCAGAGCCGTCTTGATGACCTCGGTGAGCAGCTGTCAGCTATGAGTCTAGCGGAGTTTTAGCAATTGCGAGACCAGCTATGACAGGCAGAGCTGACGATATCTTCCTTGCAAGGGGAGATCAGAGGGATGCGGGCAGCCTTTTCCGCATCACGCTCTCACCATTCACACTCGATGACTACCATCCAGCCCCTCCCTCGACTTCTAGAGAATCCACTAGAGCTAGAGGGGTTTGGGAGCCATGTGCCTCAGTGATCTGGATATCATCATCAATCTTTGTGTACATCAGTTTTATAGTGAGACATATATATGTTCATACATACTTGTAGATCCTTTTGTGTAGACATATATTTACTAGCCACTCATTTTTTTTAGTAGTGGCCCGATACATGTATATGACATTAGATACATACATTGCGTGTATATATACATATATAGATACATCATTTTTGGTTTCATGGAATTTTTTATCTAGATGTATATGTTTTTTATTTCTCATATGTTCATGCTATGTATGTTATGTTATCATGTGGATGTATGCTTATATTAGATGCTAATATGATTTAATTAAACACACATGATTTTATGTTAATTAAATACGATGATGATCTAATGGACACACACACACATGTGCACATGGTCACTCATAACACAAAATTATTATAGTGTGTTAATGAACAATGTCAACATATGTAGTACTACTACTTTTTTTTGTAAAGAGAGAACGCCACATAGGTGACACATAGGACATTACGCATAGTAACGATGAAGATGCATATCATTAATAGGCTCCTTCAAAGGTGTTCCATCCATAGATGATAATCCATAGGCACTTGAGCCATATACAGAAATCATAATGTAAGGGCCTAACTAGTTAGGGCTGAATTTCCCCCTTTGGTTGGGCAACGCATTTACATTTCTCTAATTTTCACAAAGAACCAAATCTCCTATTTTAAAGGTTCGAGGGAGTACAATTTGATTGTATTGTCTAGATAACCACTGATGATAAGCTTTAAGATGTTTGAGGGCTTGTAAACGGTGCTCATCGAGCATCTCTAGCTGATGTAGGCGGTTGACTTGATAGGTCTCATTATCAATTAGCCCTTTCAGGGAAACTCATAAAGACATGATTTCCAATTCTAAAGGCATAATAGCTTTGGCACCAAACACAATGTTATAGGGAATTGTCCCTATAGCTATGTGGACACTCTTGTGATAGGCCCATAAAGCATACGTGAGTTGAATGTGTCAGTCTTTACGGTGTTTATTAACTATTTTTCAGAGAATAAGCTCAAGAGTTTTATTCGATGCTTCTGCTTGGCTGTTGGATTGAGGATAGTAGGGTGTGGAGAACCTGTGCTGAATGTAAAATTTCTTGAGGAATTGCTTCACTTCCTTGTTTTTAAATGGTGTACCATTGTCAAAAACAAGTGTAGCAAGCAATCTGAATCGAGAGATGATGTTCATAAGGAAGCTATAGAGAAATTCAGCATTCATGGATCAGAGTGGGATAGCCTCGACCCACTTTGTGAATTAATCTGTAGTGGTAATGATGAAGGTATGTCCTTTGGAAGAGGGAGTTGATATCTTTCCAATAATATCCAACCCCCATTTAGTGAACAACCAAGGGGAAGTTTGGTTCTATAACTCTTGGGTGGGCGTGTGAATGAGTCAGCTATGTTGTTGGCATTGAGGGCACTTCTTGACAAAGTCAAAGGAATCTTGTTCCATTTTTTTCCAATAGTATCCCATGTGTATCAAAATTTGTGTTAGGGATCTACCACCAAAATTCCCACCCCTAGAGCCTGCATGAGCTTCCTTAAGGGAAAGGGGTATTTCTGATTTTGTAACACACCTAAGAAGCAAGCCATTATAGGCCTTCCTATAAAGGATTTCTTATAGGATGACATAGTGAACCGAAAGCTTCCTCCTGCGAGCACGGTCATTCTTTGTCGCATCGTCGGGGAAGTTCCCACTTTTTAAATAGTTATAGATATCAAAAAATTATTCCCTAGAGTCTACATGGGAACACATGGGGATTTCAATCTCAGGTTCTTTGGGAACTACAAGGGTTTGCAAGACCTGGACTACAAAGTGGTACTCCTTCATATCTTCTTCAAAAGGTACCAAGGAAGCGGCACTAGCCATGGCGTCAGCGTGTCTATTTTCTCTCCTAGGGACACTGTCTATTGTGAAAGATTAAAATTGATAGAGCAAAGACAAGGCAAGGTCTCAATACCAAGACAACTTACTTTTCTTGGCCTGATCTAGGTTTTCCGTTATTTGATTCACTATAAGTTCAGAGTCAACTAGGATATGAAGGTGTCTAATTTTTAGTGCTATCATGGTACGTAAGCCAGCTATAAGGGCTTCGTACTCAGCGATGTTATTGGTACAAGGAAAGTCTAATTGAAAGGAAAAGGGAGTTGGTTTTCCTTCAGGGGATATTAGGACTACCCCCACTCCATAACTAGTTTGACACCTTGACACATCAAAATACATTTTCCATTCAGGATCATAGCCAATCATAAAGATGTTTTCATCAGGAAATAAATCTAAGCCAAGAAAGGAACGAGACAAGGGAGTGTCTGCTAACTAATCCACAACCGCTTGACCTTTTATCGATTTTTGAGTAACAAACTTTGTGTCTAACTTAGAAAGCAACATAACCCATTTCGCTAACCTTCCTGCCAAATCGATGCTAGAAAACAGATGCCTTAAAAGATCTGTTTTTACTATGATGTGCATTTCAGCATGGAGGAGGTAATGCCTCAACATTTGTGTAGCAAAGACGAGCAAGGCACTACCTCTCCATGGGGGAATAACGGGTTTTGTAATCAACCAAGACGTGGGTAATGTAGTAGACTGCTCTTTCCTTTCTAGAGTAGTCATATTGAGCTAAAAGAGCTGCTAAAGCATATGGTGACACAGCTAGGTAGGGCATAAAGGGTCTATTTTGCATAGCTGACATCAATACGGGAGGGTTGGCTAAGTAGGATTTGATCAACTCAAAGGCCTTTTGACATCCCTCATCCCACATGAAGTAGACATCCTTTTTTAATAAACAAGTGAAAGGAAGGGTATGATTAACCAATTGAGATATGAATCTACAGATTACCTAAATCTTTCCTTGTAAACTTTGCAATTCGGTGATACTCCTTGGTGGAGGCATGTTAATGATAACATCGATATTTTTAGTGTCAACGTCAATCCCATGATGAGAGACTATGAACAACAAAAAATTTCCGGCATCAACGCCAAAGATGCACTTAAGGGGATTTAATCTCATTTTGTAGACTCGAAGTCTTTCGAAAATAATGTGAAGGTTCTCAAGATAACCTTGTTGGGTTACGAATTTGGCCAATATGTCATCGACGTAATCCTCTAGAATTTTGTGAATGAAGTCATGAATTATCAAGGTCATCACCCGTTGGTAAGTAGCTCCTACATTCTTTAATCCAAAGGTCATGACCACATAACAAAAGGTACCCCATGGGGTAGAAAAGGTTGTCTTATACTGATCGTCTGGGTTAATACGGATCTGATTATAACCCGAGAATCCATCCATGAAAGAAAGCAATGCATGGCCTACAGTCGAGTCAACAATCATATCTATATTAGGTAACGGAAAATCATATTTAAGAGAAGCCTTATTAAGGTCTTGAAAATCAATGCATATGTGAATGCGACTGTCAAGTTTACTAATGACAACTATGTTTGAAACACAAGGGGAATAATTGACAGGACAAATAAAGCCTGCTTTTAACAGTTTCTCTATCTTAGTCTTAACCATTAATGCCACTCTAGGATTGATTTTTTGGATTTTTTGCTTAACTGGCTTGGCATCGAGACATAGGATGATAGTGTAAACCACTATAGATTCATCAATGTTGGGCATATCCTCATATTTCCAAGCGAATATTTTGAGATGAGAATGCAAAATGTCAAAGTGTTCATTTTCTTCTTCCAAAGAAAGACACTTTCCAAATTTGATCACCTTTTTAGGGCCTATTGGATCCATAAAGACCTCGACAGTATCCCCTTTTATAAGGGAACTTTGGTCTTCATGGTCAAGTGTTGCAATGTCATCACTGGTGTTAAACAGAGGGTCCTCCTCATCAATGTTTAGGATAGATTCCCCGAAATATGCTTGGCTATGCAAGTGATACGGGAAACGTCTTTTGTGATGATAAGGGGGTAGCAAGGAGTATGCGCATAGAAATTCCTCTAATGCTTCATCAGAAGAGAAGATGTCCAGAGGGATATTCTCATCTTGCTCCTTTTCCTCTATTAACTCGAGGTGAATGAGGTTCAATGGTTCGATAGAAATCATATTAACACCCCACCAAGGATTTTTCTTAGATTTCTCTACGAAATATCCCAATCCCAAATTGTGTCATCATGGTTTAATATGGATAGGGACTTGAATTCCTTGCTCAATATGTCTCAGGCCCTTTTTCCCATAGCCATATCGAGAAGCGAGGTCATATCCAAATCCATAGCAAGTTTGTAAAACCTCAAGGGTTGGCGGATCCACATAGAGTGCTTCGTTCCACCAAAAAACGTCAAATGTCTCTATGGGGGTGCTTCTGCCTCCTTTATCGGATTCACAAATGTTAATTTCTTTTTTAAGAGGTAGATCATTCTCCTTAATGTGAGAAGGAGTGATTTCCTGAACAAGATTTCCCTTCTTCTCTTCCATAGGAATATTATCCACCTTTGTACTAGGGACACATGAAAAATCTATGCAAGAGGGGTCTACCTTGTACTCCGCAATGAAGAATTCAGAAAATTTCAAGGAACCCCAATCATCTCCAAGGAAAGCATTTTCTTGAGAGGATGGTATGGGAGAACTAAGATCTTTTGCTTTAGACAGTTCTTTAGTTTCGACACTCGACTTGGGCACGATTTCCATAGAGGGTATTGATGAAGAACACACCATAGCATCAACAGTTAAGGAAGGAATACAATTCTTGAGGGTAGACACAATTGAGGCATGACCGGAAATAGCCAGTTCATAGAGGTGAATGCCCTCTGGATCCACTTTAACTGTGACTACCCGATTGTTTGCGACAAATTTGAAAGAATGGTGTAAAGTGGAGGTTACTACACACATAGCGTGGATCCAAGGTCTCCCTAAGAGGATATTATAAGGTAAAGGTCCAAGAATCACATAAACCAACATGGGTAAGGTAACGGGGCCTAGCTACAAAGGTAGTATTATCGTACCTAGAGCTTGGCGACCAGTGTTATCAAATCCACGAATGTATAAAGAAGAAGCTGCCAAGGAAGATGAATCAACTTTTATTTTAGGTAGTAGGTCCATACCAAAAATGTTGAGTGTCAATCTGGTATCAATGAGGGTATACCTAATACTGATGTTTTTAATGTTGACTATGATCATCAAAGGTTCTGCTTGCTTCTACACATCTAGAGGAAGGAGTTCTTGTAGGTGGAATGTAATATTTGGAAAATCCACACGAATATGGGCCAAAAATGCATTAACATCCATAGGCCTAGCAGAGGCAGCCAAGAGAATCTTTTGCAGGGCCTCTTGAAGCATCTCTTGATAAATCGGGGTGGTCTGGAGCAAGTCCCAAAGTGAGATCTTAGGCAGAGTAAC
The DNA here is from genome assembly GCA_007258455.2 of Sequoia sempervirens. Lineage (NCBI taxonomy): Eukaryota > Viridiplantae > Streptophyta > Pinopsida > Cupressales > Cupressaceae > Sequoia > Sequoia sempervirens. The sequence goes on from VDFB02032966.1 coordinate 188,523, forward strand.
ACGAAGTTGCTTGACAAGATCATAATCGCCTGGTGCTTTGATCATAGGTTTAGGTGTTGCAAGAAGGTTCAGTTGGGAAGGTGGTAGAGAAGTAGGTTGTGAGGTAGGAATAGTAGGCTATTGATCCAAGTTTTGTCTATTACTCCTTGTGGGATATGTGTGTCCAATGGTGTTATAAGATGTAGAATTCGTAGCTTTCACAAACTTTGAATACAAGTTTGGTGAATTACTTTGACATGAAATTCCACAGACTACAGGGTCAGTCGGGGTTATGTATATGATGGGTTTCTTAGGGCTCGAAGGAGCCACTGAGACCACCACCACATTTACTGATCCCTCAGCCTCTTGAGAAGAGACTTGTTTGAGAGATTTACGGATAGGGGGAAATGCTTCTAAGAAGTCATCTAGAGCATCTTCCAGCATATCAAAATCTTCCTCAGAAAATTCACCCTAATGAACATGCAACATAGAAAATAAAATTTCAACGTTCACATCGAGTTCACCAAAATGTGATAGAAGAGGGATTCACTACACACGGGTCTCTCTTTTCTCGAGAGATCACCAAGGAACGAACTGCCCTTATACACCTCAGGATAGCAATGTGATAAGGAACCAAGAACACGGTTATGTCTTCAAGGTAAAATAGTTAGAGGTCCTAAGAGAGCCAGATCAAAAGTTTTATGTCCCAGAAGAGGGAGCTCTCGGCCAAAGGACGTCAGTGCAAATCTAGGACACTAGCATGGTGTGCTTTCATCTGAAAGTTGTGCTAGTGTCCTGAGCAACAAAAAATTCAAGAACTCAACGGAAAAAAATTAATCCTATTCATAGACTCAGGGGTGATATAAATGAACCTACTAACTAACCAGAAAGAAAATTATGAAAGGAAATATTGTGATACTTGGAGAAAGCTTACCCTTTTCTCAGACGCCCGAATCTTCACTCCAAGTTCCTTTTCGTAACCTACACACAAGAGGTCAAGAAGAAAGTTGTTGGGTGGCCATATAGGGCCCTGCCTCAATTCAACCCTACTTTGGTGTTCCCACCTCCATGGACAACCAAGTTGGAAAGGATTGCAAAAGGAGTAAATAAAGTGTGTGGTGAGAGCAATACCCACTCGAGGAGTAGAACCCGCACCACTAGAGAGTAGACAACTGCTTTTGAAAGGAAAGTAAGAAAGGGAGAGAGGTCCCTCTCTGGAGCATGCGGATGCACCACTGAGTGCTTGCTTGAGAGCTTCTACTGTTGCTAGGGGAATCTCAATCTGGCATGGATTTTCCTGTGAGAGTGTTGCTATCAAAGGAGAAGAAGTCTCAAAGTGGTAGCAAGAACTTGAATGAGAGCTAGTGTGCAATCTTCCAAACTTCCAACCTCCAAATGAGAGGCAAAAAGAGGTTATTATGCTTGCAAGGGTGGTAGAGAGCCGTTACTTTCAGAATTTAATCACCAAGACATGTGTCACAGGAGTTAACCTTCTAGATTCCACGTTTCAAGCTTGGGAAATGGCCAGGACACTAGTGCGTCACACAAAGGTCTATGTGTTGTGCATTCATCCAGAGCCTATATTCCTAGGGAACGCGTCGCCAGGCTTTTTTTGCTTAGCCACTTGTTCTCCTGGAGTTAGAATCGTGAAATTCTGACCCAAGGGGTTTTGTCATTAATGTCTTAGGGTGTCATAAATGCTAGGAAAAAATACGAAAATATGGAATTGCCCCTAGGTGCAATTCTGCAATATTACAAAAACTACATTCAATTTTCTATAGATTCTATTCTTACATTATTTTTAAATAATATAGATAACTTATTCAAATGTTTATGTCAATTTTCCTAACTCTGAATTTTTTGAATTTTTCGCCACTTGAAGGGCCTGTTTTTTCCATGATGATCTTGCACATACCCTAACATTTTGCATTTCATCCTCAATATTTTTGCACCTAATGCTAAGAAAAATAAAATGAGCTTTCCCATCAATTTGTTCAAATTTTCTTCTTCTATATCCACAAAGATAGTGGTGTCATCCACAAGTTGGATGTTAAGGAGATCAGGTGTTGATCTAAATTTTTGGAATCTAAAATATCATGTTTTGTGCTTCTATTTGCTATTGTTACATCTCTGTTTCAATTTTCTGATTTTTTGTTTCATTAATTTCATTAACTGTAGCTTAATTTTCTTCATTTAGTGTATTTCCAAAATTCAAAATTGCATTCACAACATTTCATTGCATAGTATAATCCATAAATTTCCCTGTTTAGAATCTAAAAATTGCATTTCAATCTAGGTCATTGCATTGCCTCTTTCCATTTTGGGTTTGCACATTAAGTTTTTAAAACTTGTATGAGCTTTACAACTTGATGTCCTATTAGCAATACTATTTCTAGATGTAGTTTGAGGCTCATGTCATCCTGCAATATCTCACTCACCCTAGATCTTAGGTTTTCTAGCTCTCTTTCTAATAATATTGATAATCAACCCCCTATGGATCCTAGTATGCATACCTCATTTCCCATGACTTCCATGCCTACAAACAATGTGCTTACTATTAAAAATACCATCCCTACCATGACTAGTTCTACTCAAGCTTTGGGGTGCACTCAAATCCAAGGAAAAACTTCACTCCCTTCTTCTACAGTACCCATTTCCATTCCAACATACACTAGTATTCAAGTTACTACAACAATACAACTTACTAGCAATGTGCACACTTCCTTAGATATTTCCATAGGGAATCCTTCTAGTGTTGTGCATTCAAATCCAATATCTCCTCAACCATCCTCCTTCACAAACTTGTAATTCACTTGACCTCCACATACATACACTACTCTACCTTATTCTCCTCCACCTTACAATAACAATGATGCTCTCTTTAACACACATATGCAAAGCATGGCATCCCTTCAACAAAAAATTGTAACCCTAAATCAAAACAACAATGGTCAACCTTTGCAATACATCAAAACCAATCCCTTATCCTTGAAGATATTGAGAACAAAAATGCCACAAGGTATAGAAGTTCCCCAATTTGAAAAATATTGTGGGAAAGGAGATCATGTTAGCCATGTTTCCGCTTTTATAGCCTTGTGTAGTGATTTCATCTTTGAAGACAAAATTTTGGCTAAACTATTCCCTAGATCCTTGAAGGATACTAATTTAGAGTGGTTCTCTTCTTTACTGAATAATTCAATTGGTTCATTCAATGAACTTGTTGACACCTTTTACAACCACTTCCATATTCACATGGGTCCCAATATGACCCTAGATGATTTAATGACATGCAAACAAAAGGATGATGAGAAAGTGATTGATTTCATAGAAAGATACCAAAAACTTTATTCAAAACTAAACATTAAGATTCTTGATGCCAACCTTCAACAAATGTTTATTGCCAACTTACAAAAACACTCCAAAGAAAACTTGAAATGTTGAGATTTCCATCCTTTTATGTACAACATTTCATGATTATTAGAATACAACTTGTGGTTGTGATGTGAAAAATCCCCCTAGTCATCCTAAATAATCTGAATCCACAACTCAAAATAGTTACCAACCTTTGAAGAAGAAAAATAGAGGCTTTTTACAACTTAACTCCCCTCAACCAAGTCAACAAACTAATAACCTAGTGGTTTCTATAAAGACAACAAATCCTTTTTCCTTTGGATAGGGATAGAAATTTCACTCCTCTACCTGATACCCTTCATAATATCATGTTGCATCTTGTTGAAACGAGTATGCTTACCTTACCTTCTATTAAAGAGCATGATCCTAATCTACCATTACCTATAGGATTTTGATGAAACTTTTATTGTCATTACCATCGACAAAATCAAAATGGTACAAAATATTGTAAACATCTTAAAAATCTTGTGCAAGATCTTATTAATAATAATCAACTTCAAATTAGAGGAGTGAACAATCAAGATAATAGGTTCGTAGCTCCTCCCAACCAAAATTTACAAATATTTACCAATCCCATGCTGAAACATACTATTTCATTTGTCAAAGCTATTGAAACCAAGAATGATGTGATGAATGTTGACACAGATGATGAAAACATAAAAGATGACAAGGAAGAACCGAAACGGTAGCATTTATCAAAGCTGAACCTCATAAGGGTTCAACCAAAAGGCCTTTTGATATTGATTTCTAACAAAAATACATACTTAAACATGCACTTGATGGTCCTCTTTACATAGATGGATGAATCAACAATAGGCTTACTAATGGGATATTAATTGATCTCATCTATGGACAGAATGTGATCACTAAAGAATTCCTATTTATGCATGTGGACTCTATCAAGATACATATGAAAAATTGAAACCATGGATCAAGATGCATAATGGTTTTTCTTGTCCTATGATAGGCTCAATACATCTCCCTTTAAAAGTTGGACCAAAAACATTAATTTTCTCATTCACCATCATCCCACAATCAGACCAAGTTTTTGTGAAGTTAGGCTATCCATGGCTTCACTCTATGAATGTTGTCTCATTGGTTGTGCATAAATGTATAAAGTTTCCCTTTGGAAATGATATATTTATTGTGTATCATAGTGGGTTTAATCTTGTGTCTTCTCGAGGGAAATTTTGATTAGATTTCTTTTGGCTCGAGCCTATTGAACCTATTAGAGCTCGTGAGGACTACTTCAAATCCTATCAAAAATTCAAGGAAAAGCGTATAGTAGAATTATCCCTTAGAAATATGCCTCAACCCATGACTGAGCAACCTATCCTTGATGAAATAATGATTGAATCAAAAGCCCCTCCAACCATCCAAGAACAGCCTATGATAAAACCTCCTACAATTTCCTATAAGAGACTACAAGATAACCAAAAAAATCCTGTTGTGCCTCCTAAAATTAAACAAGTTTACAAAGCAAAAGAGAAAGTGGTTGAGAAACCTCGTGTGATTCATTTTGTTCCTCCCCTAAGGAAAGAGAAGAAACCTATGACTAAAAAAACCTCTCCTACACAAACACAAATGGACAATAGATTGAAACAAAATCAAAATGCTAGAGAGCGTAGGTGTAGACGTCATGCTATTTCTTGTATGTTACAAACTAAAGAAGACAAGAAAAACATAGAAACTCAAAATCAAAACTTACCTGAAGCAATGCATGATGACTCTATACCTTCACCACAAAATAAACAAGAAGCTTCCATGGACAGTTTCATTCGACCTCCCATTGTGATAAATCTAAATGATGACATTGATATTACAAAGATTGATGAACAAGTGAATAACAAATTGAATACATTGTTTTCCTCTTCTATAAGCTTAAATGAAAAATCTCCTAAAAAGAGTGTTGAACTTGGTGCTTCCCCTAGTTTGGTACTAGTCATTTTCCCTTTGGCTAGTTTTTTTCCTTCTATTTATACCGACCGAGAATGGGATGCAGACGACTTGCTATAGTTTGACTTGCATGTGCCTTACTAGTCTTTTGCTTTGTTTTCTTTTTCATTTTCTTGTATGTGATTGCATGTGCATAATGCAATGCCCCATGATGTTTCGTTTGATGTATCTCTTTCTTTTTGTGCATTCCTCTATGTGTATCTACATTCTTCTCTATGTCATAAACATTTTTTTCTTTTTTTCTTTTCTTGTATTTTCCTTTTGGGGGTGATGCAAGGTGTTGAGACATTTAGGTCTCTTCCATGTTGACCCAAAAGATTGTCCTTTATTTTTTCCATTTTCTTTTTTTTTCCTTTTGGGGATGATGCAAGGTGTCAAGACATTTAGGTCTCTTCCATGTTGACCAAAAATATTGTCCTTTATCTTTCCCTTGTCTTGTGTTTTCCTTTTGGGGATGATGGGAGGTGTTGAAACATTTAGGTCTCTTCCAAGTTGTCTTGAAGGATTTTTCTTTGGTTTTGATATTTTTGTGTCATTCTTCTAGTTCTATGAGTATTTGGGGAATGATGACATTTCCAAGCTCTATAACAACATTGTAGCAAAAACATACTAACCTCGAATCAATAGATCCCTTATGTATTCCTAGGGGCAACCCCTCCCTCCTTTTTCATGACATAGGTTTATCTTGGAAACATATGACTTGGCATAGGGTTTTATGAGGAAATCTCTCATGTCTTAGGAGAAAAAATTGGCTACTTTAAAGCAGTTTCTCACAGCAATGGTGTTAGAAACCACTTTAAAGTGGGGCATACATTGATGACATCTTTCAAAATTTTATATATTTCATGGCATGATTTTATTTTTTCTTGTGACATGTCCTTTTCTTGGTGGTGTCATTGGGTTTGATGCCCTCCAAGAGTGCGATATTTCTAAGCATACAATTTCCCTTAGTGGCATGATGCGAATGAGGCATTCCACAAGTGGAAATATGATATTCTTGACTTATCCTCTCTTGGAGACATTAGGCACAATGTTCCCTAAGAAGGATACCTTTGTGCGAATGAAGAAAAATCCCCTTTAACAAAAACTTATAGACAAAACATTCATAGCACTGTGGTGCCTTATTGAAGTTGTTAGGAGGATAACTTCAGTATGGTATGGGAGGCTAATATGATTCTCTCATTTACTACCTTTTTAGGATAAGTGGCCTAGTGGAAGGCCTAGAGTTCAACAACCCCAAAGTGAGCACACATGTTACAGAAAAACAACCTATACCTATTCCACATTGTGTTGGATAGACTATCGAAGCTTGATCCTCATTTTAGACAAACATTCATGTTCTACATTGTGTTAGAATAGTCGAAGCTTGATCCTCTATTTTCCTTTATTTTCTTGGTCTTTGATAGGGTATGATTGTGTATCTTTTCCATTGTTGCATACATAAGTGTCTTGAATGTCCAATTTAGTGTGAGTTTGTCATGGGGTAAAACTCTCACTAAAGTGGGGGAAAAATGTAGCGTTGAAAAAAGTAACCCTTTTTCACACTTAGTTTGGGAATGAATAATTAATGATAAAATGGACTTAATTGTGCCTTATTTAGGGTGTTGTAAAGTGTTTTCTTACACTTTCACACTAATATAGGGATTTATTAATTAATTGAGGTTAAATTAGAGCTTAATTGTCTCCTTAATTCAAATCCAAGCCATAATTATTGAATTTTTTGAAGGATAAAGCCTGACATTCATTAATAATGTTTCACAACAATTAATTTGGAAAGGTTTGATTCCTAGGCTAGTGACCTGGGACCCATTCACCCTAAGGGATAATGGGTCCCCCTTAACAAAGGACACCCCTTTTTGAACTTGTTAGTGGTAGGATTTTAATGATTTTGAATCCTAGATTTGATGTCGACTTTTGTTATTTGAATTTCAAGATTAAATATTAAGTATAAATATAAGGTTATTTTGCATAGTTTCACCTAGAGATTCTTTATGTGACTTCATGAGATCCAAAGCAAGAGTATTATAGAGCATTCAAGATCAATTTCAAAGGAATTCAAGGGATGGTTATCAAGGTTTTATTACAGCAATCAAAGGTCATATCATCATGTCAAAGGCATAGTACATGATGCATGTTTTTAAACTCATGTTGTGATGTAGCATTGAAGATCCAATTCAAGCATTGTTCCACATCACAATTCAAGATCAAGATCTACATTCCTCATAGCCATTTCATGTTTGATTGCTAATTTACATTCAAAGACTTCATCCAAGGTATCATTATTTCATGTTTCATGTTCATGTTTTATTATTTCATTATAAGGTTTAATTACCTAAATGGGGTTTGACCAAGGCAAACCCATATTCCTTAACAATAAAAAAATTTATTTTATCTTAATAAGTGATTACAATTTTTTAGGTTGAAGATCAAGTGGAGAATAAAAGTTGCAAAAGTTGTCAAGATTGCAAAGTTGTAAAATTTGGCATCTTTAGTGCAAGATCACAAAAATAGAGCTACATAATTTATTTCCAACTTTCAAGAGCTAATCACCTAGGAATTGGGAGTGAAGAAATTGAAGAACATAACCCATAAATCACTTAAATTCTAGAACTCTAGCAGGGACTCATTTGTCACTAGGCGAATGAGTCCTTAGTGAGCCTTGAAACAACACTTTTTCAGCAAGGTACACAATGTTTTAGCATCTTAAAACCTCCCTTATTGTTGTGATAACAATTAGGTTTGCTTTATGATGCTCCTCTATGCATAATTAAAGAAATAACTAGTAAAAAGGTGGAGTTCGTCATCTTGTTAATTCACTTTGATTTGCCTCCCCCCTTTTCCTATGTTCCAAGTATGTATCCTTAATTTCCCGAAATTCAAATATCACAAGGCGACATAGAAATATGAATTTAGGGACCTTAAAATATTTCCAAAAAACTATATTAGATTTAGGTTGAAAGGCCTAGGGAGGATCCATTCACCTGGTGAATGGATCTGAGGTCCCTATTCCTGGAACACACATTGCTCAAGGTAGAGTATTGAAACAAAGAAAATAGGTGTTCCACCTTTTGGGAGTTGGAACAAAAACTAGGTGTTTATGGACCTAGACCAATTTTCTTCAAGTTTCATTCAAGGAAACCCTACAGATCTCAATCCAAGGATGGAATAAGGGAAAGAGATCTACTAAAGGTTTTCCTAGGGTGTGATTAAAGGCTAAAAGGAGGTTCACCAACAAGCTAGGGCTTGGGAAGACAAGAAATGAATGCAATGTGAAAACCTAACTAGATGACCCGAGAAATGAAACTAAAATGCAGAATAACAAACTAAGAATGAACAGAGATACACTTGGGAGATAGATGAGGTCAAAACAATATCTGAAACCTTGAAATCCTAATCTTTAATGCTCACTAGGACTCGTATGCAAGTCTGGGTGATTTAGTCCTAGACTAGGGTTTCTATGCCAAAATTGGAATCTCTCAAGGATTGATTTGAATCTCCTGAAACTTGGAAAAAATTAGTAGTGGGACTCATACACCACAAGTGGTGATTTAATCCCAATATTAGGGTTTGGTTAAAATTATAGTATTCTCTAGTGATCTCCTATAGCTTCCTTCCTGTCAAATATCTGAGTCAGAAACCTTGATTTGCAAGTAAAGAGACAACTCCAACAACTCTCTTCAGTCTTGCAACTTAGTCTTCAAAGATCCTTCGAGCTCCAAGACACCTAGAACTGCAATCACATATTCAAAGAGAGAAAAACTTGTTGCTTGTTAGGAAATAGGGGTTTCCCTAGGTTGAAAACCCCATTTAGGTAATTAAACCTTGTGATGAAACAATTAAACATGAAATATGAAACATGAGCAATGATACCTTGAATTATTTCTTGAGATGTAAATCAATAATCTAACATGAAGTGGCCATGTAGAATTTAGATCTTGATCTTGAATTAGATGTTGAACAATGTTTAATCTTGGATCTTGGATGCTATATCATAACACTAGCTCAAGAACATGCTTAATACTTTATGCCCTTGACATGATAATGGATTTTGAATTACTACAACAAATGATAAAGAATTCTTCCCTTGAATTCCTTAGAAATGATCTTATAAACTCTCTTGACACTCTTGTGAAGTCTTAGGATGCTTAAATCTTGATTGTTGGGTATGTACAAGATCATGATCGGCCAAAAAGTGGCGATATGATGGGTATGTGTAGGGTATGTGGTGATGAATTTTTACCCAAAACTAATGAAACGAAAAGGGTTTTAAAGGAGATTCTCAAATTTCCACCAATATAAATTATGTTTTACTTTGAATTTAATAAATAATTATTATTCATTTTCTATTTGAATTACGACTAAAGTCCTGATTGATAGGCTAATTGAAAAACATCTATAGCTTTCAAACGGTATCACATTTTTTGAATCCAAACATGCATCACATTCTATGCTTCACATACTATAGGATTAGAAAAATAAAAATTGAATTTCCTGAAGTTTTGAGCAAGTTAAGGTGGTCGACATACGAGTTTTTTTATGTTGTAATAAAAAAATCATAATTAATTATTTACTTGGAAAAAGATTACAAAAAATGCATCACATCGGACATGAGTGCTCTATTTATATCTAAAATATTATAAAAAATATTATCATTTTATTATGGTTAGGGTGGTTAGACAAACACCTACATTGGTCAGACAAACACCTACTTCAACAAATAGATTTTTTTTTTTTTTAAATAAACCTAGTAGTTTAGAAACTACATTCAATTTGCTACAGATTCTATTCTTACATATTTTTGAAATAATATAGATAACTTATTCAAATTTTTACGTCAAGTTTCCTAACTCTGATTTTTTTGAATTTTTTGCCACTTAAGGGCTTGTTTTTTCCATGATGATCTTGTACATACCCTGCTATGTTGATATTATGATTGCTTATGTGAAATAATGATTTTAAAGCTTGTTTACATAGGAATTCCATCTAACTTATTGTTTATTAGATCCCAAATACCGACATTCATGAAATTTGAACTTAAAACCTTGATTTCTTGCTCAAAACCCTAAAGAGGGGCCAAATGGGACTCATACGCCACTTGTGGCATATAGGTCCCACTTGGGTGGGACTCATACGCCACTTGTGGCATATAGGTCCCACTTGGGTGGGACTCATACGCCACTTGTGGCATATAGGTCCCACCTAGGTGGGACTCATACGCCTAAGGTGGCATATAGTTCCCACTAGGCCTTTTTAGCTTGAGGAAATGTTAGGGAGTTAGGAAACGGAGTGTATTTATTGATTATGTCAAGATCTCGGTTGAAATAAGCCTTGAGATACATAATAAGGGGTCTTAGGGGCCTATTAATGATGATATGAAGGTCATAAATGCAAGAGGGCCCAAAACTTAATATGAAGGTGTAGATAAATACACTTTACAACATTAAATTATGGAAAAATTAGCTCAATTTAGCTTAAAAGGGATCTAAATCCAATGTGAATGTGGAAAACACATTACAAAACTAGATCAAGGAAACATTAATTAGTTCCATTTTAACATTAATTATTCCCAAATTAAGTATGAAAATATAGAGGGATACATTTTTCTACACAATATTTAGCCCCCACTTTAGTGAGAGGAGGAACTTGCTTCAAACTCACACTAAAGTAGACATTCAAGTGGGGTCCACATGTACCAATGCGGATGGTATAGGATGACAAGGATGAAGGAGGTGACCAAGCCCCCAGGATCCAAGATCCTACATCAAACCAACATAAGTACAAAGGGACACACACAAGTTGAACGATATGTAGATCAAGATACACAAACATGCAATGTCAAAGAATTAAAAAGAAAGAAAAGGTGGATCAAGCTTTGACTACTTGTCTCACATGTTGTGGATCAGATCTAATTTTTTTGTCCAAAACTACATGGTCACTCTAAGGCAATGAAACTTCAAGTTGTCCACTGGGTGAGTATCCAAGAAAGGGTGGCTTACAAGTGGAACACGTTGTCCACTATGCAAACCAAATGCACACTCATAAGGGCTAGTGGAACCTCAGGCCATCCACTAGGTGAGCCCTCAAAGAGGTGAGACACATACACACATGGTTGGTATGTGCTCACACACACAAGTAAGTGGATATGGGAAATTCTAGCCTAAGTTTGGCTCCCATACATACAACCATACCAAAGCTAGGGTATGTGCAGGATCATGATGGGCCAAAAAGTGGCGATATGATGGGTATGTGTAGGGTATGTGGCTGATGACTTTTTTTTTACCCAAAATTGATGAAACAAAAAGGGTTTTAAAGAATATTCTCAGCTTTCCACCAATATAAAGTATGCTTTACTTTGAATTTAATAAATAATTATTATTCATTTTCTATTTGAATTATGACTAAAGTCCTGATTGATAGGTTGATTGAAAAACATCTATATCTTTCAAACAATATCACATTTTTGAATCAAACATGTGTCACATTCTCGCTTTGCATACTATAAGACTAAAAAAAATGAATTTCATGAAGTTTTGACCAAGTTAAGGTGGTCGACATGAGTTTTATATTTTTTAAAAGTTGTAATAAAAAATCATAATTAATTATTTACTTGGAAAAAAATTACAAAAAAAATGCATCACATCAGGACATGAGTGCTCTATTTATATCTAAAATATTATAAAAAAAATATTATCATTTTATTATGGTTAGGGTGGTCAGACAAACACCTACTTCTTATTTTTTCCCTAAAATTTAAGCACTACTACATTGAAATTTCAAATTTTCACCAAATAGATTTTTTTTTTAAATAAACCTAGTAGTTTAGAAACTACATTCAATATTCTACAGATTATATTCTTACATATTTTTTAAATAATATAGATAACTTATTCAAATTTTTACGTCAAGTTTCCTAACTCTGATTTTTATGAATTTTTCGCCAGTTAAGGGCCTGTTTTCTCCATGATGATCATGCACATACCTGCTATACCTCCAGATAACTTTGATAAGGAACCACAAAATAATGAACTTTGAGCTCCATGAGGAAATCAAAGCTTTGTATACTTGAAAGTCATGAACAAACAAGATGGCTCAATAGGTGAGCAAAGTGTGTTATGCAAGGTGGCCATATAACATATATTATGAATGTGAAAAGTAGTGTAAGGTACATTTAAAGGAATTTTTCTTAGTTCATGTAAGGTCTCTTCCTAGGTAAAATCATGCCTAATGTCTCCAAGAGAGCTAACCATTCAAATAAATATCATGCTCTCAAAGAATATCATGCCTAACGACACCACCAAGAAAAAGACACATCACAAGAATAAAGAAAATCACATAGTAAAACATGAGAGTCGACGTATGCCCCCACTTTAAAGTGGTTGCTAACACCATTGTTATGATAAATTGATTTAAATTAGAAGAATACATGAAAGGTTATTTGGTAAGCCCTATGCCAAGTCAAATGTTTCCAATAAGCTACCTCATGGAAAGGGAAGGGGTTGCCCCCTGAAATGTATAACTCAATATGTCACATGCGGGCCAACTTAAGGAATGTCGTCCACATCCCAAGCTTGCTCTTATATGTACATGGAAGATGGACAACTAGCCAAGAGAGACAATGAGAAGTGTCATAAGAGTACAAGGCTAACCTAGCACCTTTCCCCCACTTAGTGCAAGACAAGGATGAGTTGAGATGATTGATGAGAAACATGCTAGAGTGAAAATCAGTATCGATTAGAGGAATTAGATTCCCCAACATAAGTAAGAGCACCACACTTTTTAAGATGTTGAATTTTATCACTTAAAGCCTTGCATTCATCAGTAGAATGACCATGAACTCTATGATATATGCACAAAATGAATTCTTGTAGTAATTTTTTTTTCCTATTCTTGGAGGGAGAGATATCAAATGATCTTAGAGGAGTCTCAAAAAGATACCCTCTTCATCAATGGTAGAATATATTCCTTTATTTTGCGACAAAGATATCTCTTGCTTAGTATTAGGTATCATACTTACACAAGACTCTTTAAATTGTGGGATTTTGTTCTCTCCTTGAAAGGAGGGTGTAAAATATAATGAAGTCCAATCATTAGTGTTTTGCATGATGACATTGATATTAAGAAATGATTTCTCTGTTTCTTTCATTTATTTCAAAGGATAATAATCAACACCACTAGTGCCTATCAGTTCAGGATGCACTAATGGTAAAGTTGGCCTAGAGGGATCTTTTGTAAGTGTGTTGACATTAAGTGAAGGCTTGCTTGTTTCTTTCAAGGGAAAATAACCAGGACCACTAGTTGTACCTTGTGTGTTAGGCTCTATAGGGACACAGATACCATGTTCTCTAGCACCACATCATTTTCCGCTATACACAAGTTGTTTCATAAGTTCATAACCTTTTCCATAAAGATTTTTCATTTCTTTTGGATTTGGTGGTTGCTCATAGTCAAGTTCATAAAAGTTTTTTTTGTAGTTTGTATTTTCTTCTAAAGTGTTTGAGGTGGATGCTTTCAAAGGGTCTTCCAAATTTTGTGTTGACATTACCACCTTTTATTTTCCCTTTTAAGAGTCTTTGTTTATGATCTTGTATTTTCCCATGAATGATGTGAAATCTAAGGAACCCCACTCATCTTCTAATAACATTGTGACTTCTTCAATGTTCTATTCTTTGTCTTTATCTTCCATAGGTTCTACTTGTGTAGTTGGTTTCAATGTTTCCAAAGGATTTTCCTTATTTTTCTCAATGTTTAAACAACTTTCTGGTTCACGGTCATCTTTGAGTGTGTACACTTTATTGTTGTCTACATACTTCATTGCACGATGAAGAGTAGAAGGCACCCCATTCATTGCATGAGTCCATGGTCTTCCTAAATGAAGATTCTATGAAATATCGTGAGGCATAACATGGATTTGTGTCTTTATTGTGGCCTTTCTAGCTGCAATAGGAAAAGTGATCACACCAAGAAGTTATTTTCCTATATTGTCAAATCCCTTAATGGATAAAGAGTTAGGTTGATTTTTTTAATTTATCCACACCAATTCTATCCAAAAGGGTCACACTACACACACTAAGGACAAAGCCATTGTCAACAAGGGTTATTTTTATTCCCCACCCATCATAGGAAACTATTAACACGAAAGCATCATTTTGGTTTTGCACTTCCAAAGGAGCGATCTCACTTTGGTGGAAAATAATGTCAGCATTCATTTCTTGAATCATGACTACTATGACATTTGGTTGTGCATTAATAGAAGGGATAGGAATTTGTTGTAAAGAACTTTGAATCATGTTATGATAATGAGGGGATGCTTGAATAAGGTCCCATAAGGATATCTTAGCAGGAGTATTCTTAAGTTGTTCAACAAGGTCATACTCCTTACAACTTTGTGGAGGAAAATGAGGAGGACCTTGTAAAATAGGTTGAGGTAATGGGAGGGATGTTGAAAGTGTTTTTCTTGGTTGTGGATTTTTTTTAGTGTTATATGTATGAGCAACGGTATTATAACTTGACTACTACAAAACATTATTCTTAGGTAGGTAAAGGATAAGTTTGGGTTTGATTTCAGTTTGTGGTCATTGTGAGGGTGGATAAAGAATTAGAGTATTTTTAGGATGTCGCACAGGGAATGTAAAAGTTCCATTAATCAAGGGGGATTTAATGGACACTTGCACATTCAATACCTCAGTGGTTTTAGTTTGATTCCTTTGTGATGAAGGGGAGTTTAGTGTCATCTTTTCACTAGGAGAGTTTTTAGGAGAACTACAAACTAAATTTTCATGGCATTCAAAGGTTGGTTCTTCTAAAATGACTTCATCACAAGGAAAGGAGTTATCAATGGTTGTATTATCTTGTTTATCAATGATGTTAGTCTTGTTCAATAATTTTTTCCCTAGGGGAAGAGAGACACATAATATTCTCATGACTTTCATTGATTGTATTTTCTAACATCATTTAGCACCTTCTTCACAAGTAGGAGAGATACTAGGAGAATAAATATGATTGTCAAGATTGTCCATAATTTCATTCCTTTGTCCCATAATGTCTTCCAAAATAGGATAGGTAGGGGAAGAAACATAATGAGGGGTGTCATAGATCTTTAATATTTGATTATCTAACACCAACATATCCTCATCATTTACAACATTATCACAAGAGGGGAAGATGTTGGGATATGAATGTAAACTAGTTGAAGTGTTATGTAGGTAGGTTTTAATGGTCTCTTGTTGTGTTATGTGATCATCATGATTACCTATTGTTAAGTCCTCTTGTTTAGTAATGTATTGCCTAATAAGAGAGGTAAGAGGAGAGAAACAACTAGGGTTCTCAAAACTCTCATCGATTGGCTCTTCTAACATTGAAATATCTTCTTCACAAATAGGAGAGATATTAGGGAAAGAACGAATATGCTTGTTATGATTATCCAAGGTTGTATTCTCTTTCGCTAGACTTACCTCACTCATAGAAGGGATACTAGGAGAGGGGAGAGGACTTCATATTCATATGCACTTAACAAAAATTTCTTACAACACTCAACAAGATCTAAAAATAGAAAATGAAGTATAATAATCATAAATTTTTGCAATGAAAACATGATGTAGTGATTGTCCTTCGAATTTGAAATGCAACAATGATAGATCAAACATGCAAAAGGAGACTGCAATTTTTAGATTTAGAACATGATAACTGACTAATTATGCTATGTAACAACCTATAAATGAAGTAATGTGAATGCCATTTTGAAATTAATCCATGCATGAAATGGACCAAATTAAGTGAGATCTAATGAAATGTGTGTAACATAAACTCAACAAACTGAAACAACTATCTAATGGCAACAAACAAAAGTACAAAAATGATGTTTTTAATGTTGTAAAAGGTAGTTTTAGGCTTGACCTAGGACAAATTCGCCCAGAGGGGTGTATAAGTCCCAGTCAGGGTTTTTGGAAGGGTCAAATATTGAAAATGCACATCATAGAATTTCCAAAAAGTAGGAAAAACAACCCGTACTAGGACTGAATCGTGTAGAGGGGTGTATGAGTCCTAGATTAGGGCTTGTGCACCAATTTCAGCAAATTTTGAGTTTTTTCTAAGTTTTCTAACTTGTATGCTATGTTGATTGTTTGCAATTATAGAATTTCAAAGAAATTAAATGATCTAAGATGCAAAAAATCCAACCTATATGCACTTTCACTAATGCAAGATTTTGAAACCCTAGATGCAAATTAACTAATGCAAGACCTAATGCAAAGTTAATGTGAGCTAGATCTAGGACTATGATGCACTCCAAATCAAAAAATAAGGTGTTTTAAAGACTAGGTTCACCAAAATGAAATGAAGAAAATAGGTGTTACACATTTTGGGAGGTGGAACAAAAACTAGGTGTTTAGGGACCTAGACCAATTTTCTTCAAGTTTCATTCAAGGAAACCTTAGAGATCTCAATCCAAGGATGGAATAAGGGAAATGGATATACTAAAGGTTGTCTTGGGGTGTGATTAAAGGATAAAAGAGGGTTCAC
Source organism: Sequoia sempervirens (assembly GCA_007258455.2). NCBI lineage: Eukaryota > Viridiplantae > Streptophyta > Pinopsida > Cupressales > Cupressaceae > Sequoia > Sequoia sempervirens. Next base: position 205,386 of record VDFB02032966.1, read on the forward strand.
CAAAAAGCTAGGGCTTGGGAAGACATGAAATGAATGCAATGTGAAAAAACTAATTAGATGACCTAGGAAATGAAACTAAAATGCAAAATAAAAAATCGAGAATGAACAAAGTACACCTAGGAGATAGATGAGGTCAAAACAAGGTCCAAAACCCTAAAATCCTGATCTTTAGTGCTCACTAGGAATCATATGCTAGTATGGGCGATTTAGTCCTAGACTAGGGTTTCTATGCCAAAACTAGAATCTCTCAAGGATTGATACGAATCTCTCAAAACTTGGAAAGAGGAGTATTGGGACTCATACGCCACAAGTGGTGATTTAGTCCTAGAGTATTAGGGTTTGGTTGAAATTCTAGTATTCTCTAGTGATCTCTTGTAGCTTCCTTCTTGTCAAATCTCTGAGTCTGAAACCTTGATTTGCAACATTTAGGTGACTTTCCATGATCTTGCAAGTAAAGAGACAACTCCAACAACATTCTTCAATCTTTAAACTTAGTCTTAAAATATCCTTAAAGCTCCAAGACACCTAGATCTGAAATCACACATGTAGAGAGATAAAAAAACTTGTTTCTTGTTAGGAAATAGGGGTTTTCCTAGGTCAAACCCAGTTTAGGTAATCAAACCTTGTGATGAAACAATAAAACATGAACATGAAACATGAACAATGATACCTTGAATGATGTCTTGAGATGTAAATCAATAATCTAACATGAAGTGGCCATGTAGAATGTAGATCTTGATCTTGAATTAGATGTTGAACAATGTTTAATCTTGGATCTTGGATGCTACATCATAACACTAGCTCAACAACATGCTTGATGCTTTATGCCCTTGCCATGATAATGGATCTTGAATTTCTGCAGCAAATGATGAAGAATTTTTCTTTTGAATGCCTTAGAAATGATCTTGTAAACTCTCTTAACACTCTTGTGAAGTCTTAGGATGCTTAAATCTCGATTGCTATGTTGATATTATGATTGCTTCTAAGATGAAATAATTATTTAAAACCTTGTTTATATAGGCATTCCATCTAACTTACCATTTATTAGATCCCAAATGTCAACATTCATGAAATTTGAACTTAAAACCCTGATTTCTCACTCAAATCCCTAAAAGGGTTGCCAAATGGGACTCATACACCATTTGTGGCATATAGGTCCCATCTGGATGGGACTCATACATCCAAGGTAGCATATGGATCACATCGAGCCTTTTTAGGTTAAGGAAATGTTGGGGAGTTAGGAAATGGAGTGTATTTATTGATTATGTCAAGATCTCAGTTGAAATAAGTCTTGGGATGCATAATAAAGAGTCTTAGGGGCCTATTAACGATGATATGAATCTCATAAATGTAAGAGGGCCCAAAACTTAATGTGAAGTTGTAAATAAATATAGTTTACAACATTAAATTAAGGAAAAATTAGGTCAATTTAGTTTAAAAGGGCTCTAAATCCAATGTGAATGTGGAAAACACATTACAACACTAGATCAAGGCAACTTTAGGTCCATTTTAACATTAATTATTCCCAAATTAAGTGTGAAAATGTAGATAGATACATTTTTCTAGACTACAAGTATTAAGTATTGGAATTAATTATTATCGAGTTTCTCCTTTAGAAAATGTAATTTATTAGTCTTGTAAATGAATAAAAGGTCTTACTAAGGCACAATTAAGTCTAATTTTAATTAAGAGGGCCCAAACATGTGTGAAAATGTAAAGGGATGCACTTTTCAACACTATACTATGTCCATTTTAATTAGGAGGGCCCAAACAAGTGTGAAAATGTAAAGGGATACATTTTTCTACGCTACAGTATGTAATAGATGTAAGTAAGAGAAAAGAGAAGTAAGAAGAGAATGATAAATACAAAGTAGAGAATAAGACCTACCTTTGTAACTAATATATGATAATATATATGGATATATAAGGATTGATCAAGATATATGTGTTATGGATGGATATGATTCTTATTCAAGTTACATATAGAATGCATTTAGATCTAGTTTTCATTCCAAAAATACACTTTTCTTTCACTATATCCTTTATGGTATAAACAAACTACATAAGGGATATTAGGGTATATATCTCTAACTATAATTTTCCTTTTCCTCTTATCAATAGTGATCATCTATTGTAATGTACCATGCCCTAGGGGCTTCTTAAGCCAATAAAGTGACTTAATGAGATGACATACCCTTTTAGGATGATGTTCATCAATGAGACCTTCTAGTTGGGTCATGTATACTTCTTTTAGATCACAATTTAGGAAAGCACTCTTGACATCCATCTATTGAAGCTTCCATCCATTATGTGTTGCCAATGTACAAAAGAAATTGATTGTTTTTATCTTTGTAGTGGGTGAAAAAATATCTTCATTTATTTATTCCCTCATACTAAGAATATCCCTTTGAAACAAGTCATGGTGTATATTTATTGATAGATCCATCTACCTTGTATTTTGTTTCAAAAATCCGTTTGTAGCTAATGTGTTTCTTTCCACTGGTAGATCAACAAGTTCCCATGTCTGATTTTGTATAAAGGATTCATACTCCCATCCATGGCCTTCCTCCACTATGGTTGACTTATTACCTCTTGAACTATATCAGGTTTGATACTATCAACAACTACAGTCATCAATGTGATATTTACCTCATTTCTCACCTGTCTTCTCATTATAATTCCTAATGAAATATATATAAGAGAGTTTAGGTTGGATTCCTTGATGATACTTTGGACCCATTTTGGTCATTGACACTACTGTTGATGTGAAGAATTATTTTTGAGATGGCCAATATCTTGATGAACAATTCTCCTTGTGACTCATCTTTTATGTGAGAGGATTCTTCGTGCACATCATCTAACTATGAGAAAAACTTATGAAAGGTGTTTCCTTTATATGTCAATGATTCAAATGATGAAGCATCACTACCACATCTTAAATCCCATAAATTATTTGTGTCTCATGATCCATAAGACAATATTCTTTTGAGGTAGCACTATACCCCAAAAAGATACACTAGAGTGTATTGGGATCATTCTTCTTTATCTTATTAGTTGGTACATGCATAAATGTTATATACAATAAAATACTTTAAGATGGGAGATTGAAGGCTTATGACCAATCCATACCTCTTTGGGTGTCTTGTCTTGCAAGATCTTTGTAGGTGCCTTATTGAGAAGACATATAGCTGTTTGGACTACTTCTACCTAAAAAAATCCTGCAACTTAGGTGTGATGTGATGTTCTGTAGTTTCATTTTTGCTAGGGTGTATATGGGGTAGTCAAGTGATGTTTTATGTCATGATGCTTTAGGAATTCTAAGAAATTATTTTATGTGAATTTTCCCCTCGATCTAAGTGGAGGAGAAGAGCTCATCCTCTCTACTATAAAACTAGCTAGTAGAAGTCTTGAAAGTGTACAAAGGCTTTAAACACTCTTCTGCTTGAGAAAGAACACCCATGTATTATGAGATAATTCATCCACCAATAAATAGAAGTATTGGTATCCTTGAAAGGAAGTAGGAAGTGGTCCATACAAAGTTATATGCACGAACGTAAGACAATCATTAACATGGTAGGTTCTTGATGTGAATGGATCCTAATGTTGTTTACCTACAAGAAATCTAGGACATATAGGAAAGGAATGGGAAATTGGAGGAAGTCCTCTTACCATCTCCTTAGAATTGAGTTGGTATATGGAGTCAATAAAATAATACTCATATCAATAATGTGAGAGAGCAATAGACTGAATACATAGAGGTAGGTAGAGCAACTACAAATGATGACTACATCTAGTGCAAATAAATAGTCCTTCATTAAATCTCTAGCAATTATTGTACCTTCTTGTGAGATCAAATAGTATTTGATTCCTTACTTAACCTAGAACTCCACCTTAAGCTTGTTATTCAAAAGTTGACTTAGAGACAAGAGATTCATTGTCAAGCTAGGAACATATAGCACCTTTATGAGGGTATAGTTTTTGGGCCTGAGAGGAATGGTGAAATTTTTAAATTCCCTGTACAAAATACTCCTTATTTTTAATTATCTAAACTCGATCTCTAGTGGGTTGATTAATCAATGTATCAAATAGTTTTCTATTTCCTATCACATGCTTGTTAACACTAGAGTTAATCAACCAAACATTCCTCATTGGCTACAAGATTTGGGATACAAGGAAAAAATTCTAATGGTTGCCACAATTATTTGTCTAGTACATCCTCATCAAATGCATCATCTTGTTGGGACATAACATGTCCTTTATGCTTCCTTTGGTGATGACATTATTTTGATTGCTAATCATTAGTATGAATAGATGTACCTTCTTTACTGGAATTTCCTTGAATCAAGGAATTATACCAACATTTGTTAGTGTCATGCATGTTCAGAGTGTATATTTGACACAATCGATTCACATTTTGAGGCTTCTATTGCTATTGTTGTGGTTTCATTTTTTGTGGTCCCTTTCAAAAAAAATTACCGCATTGTTGTCTTGAGATCAGTGCTTTGTCTTCAAACTCATCTTACATTGACTAGATGGATTCTTCCTACTACAAAAAAAATCACTAGTTCTTCAAATGACACCACATGATTTGTAATGTTCAATGTCATAAAAAAAGTTTGAAACTAAGAAGGAAAAGATCTTAGAGTGACTAGGACGAGTGGTTTATCCTCCACCTTCCCTCCAAGAACTACAAGTTATGCTCATAGTTCTAACACTTGACACAAGAACTCCTCTACTTCCTTGTCATCTTTCACACTAAGTGTATGAAGCTCTTACTAGAGATGAACAATCTTTGTATGGTTTTTCACCTTATATATGGTGGATAAAGCATCCTAGGCCACCTATGAAATTGTCACATCTTGAACATGTGGTTGAACTTCATCGAAGATGCTGAGTGTGATCAACATCAAGGCTTTTTCATTCGAATTTTAGTACTTCCTCTGCTCATTAGTGTCAGTTGGACACTTTAGTGCACTAGTAACAATCCTTCATAGTTTTCTGAATTAGAGAATTGTTTGCATCTTTTTCTTCCATGTGGCATAGTTGGGCCCTTTTAAGAGTTGGGCACCTTAAAGGCGCAACTTTGGTGTTGACATGATGAAACCAAAAAATCCAAATATGTATTCCAAAAAAAAATTTATTATTAATTTTATTTTGACATACACACTCTTTCATAGAAAAACAAAATCTTAGAGATGAGCTCAATATGCTCATACAATGAGACATAAACACTTTTGTGGATGTTCTACCTCATGTTCATCATTTGCACCATAGCTTTCATCAAGCTTGGCATAGATCTTCTTTGCTTGACATCACACATCAAATAAAAGGTACTCTAGTAGCCCTTTCCAAAGCAATTCGTCTAATTGTAAATTGCTAGTGGTGTGGGGGACATCTAGTAGAGAAAAGTAGGTTCCGATGCTCTTTGAGGCTTAATCTTGACCTCTTAGTTGTTTCTCATCTTCATGGTTGCTCGCAATACTGACACAATCGACATCGACTAGAGATTATAAATCCTATGCTCTTGAGGAATGCATAAGACTGATTCACAATCTTCAAATCCACATGCCTTTTTCATCATTTCAACTAGTTTCATTTTTGTTTAAACAATGAAAAGATTAAAAATTGCAAAAATGGTACCCAATTCTTCTTTCGCACTCTAATTTTCATCTATTGTTTGGTTGATTACATCGCTCACCATTCCTATTCACACAAGTTAAAAACCACTATTCTTTTATAAATAACTCCAACACAAACACCAAATTAAAGACTCACAAGGCGCTAATTTAGATTGTCAAACAAATATATTCCTACGCTAGTGGTCACACTCCTCCTCAAGCTTAATGGAGGTGAGGACTCTAGGTGCAACTGATCTGCCAAGTTAAAGCTCTGTCATTGGGAGGACATTGGCTCTAATCTCTGCATTTCCTCGATCGTCTATGTTCAGTTTAATGCATTTGAAGGAGGTGGATTGGCGATAGGAATAAGCTACGAACAAAAATAATGAAACCACGGCAACACACTACTATGATAGAACGTTCAAGCAGGAGATGAGCAACTCCTATAATTAGGAAAGTGCGACCTTACATGCAACTCATGGTACCTCTTCTTGGCATCTCACCAATTCTTCTGCTCCCCACGTTCAAAAAGCTTCATCTTACAAATTTCCCTGATACTAGGGTGAAAGGTAAAATGCTCGATGATCTTATTTGATGAACCACATAACAATCTATACATGAGAAATACAGTTTTTATATAACTGCAACTGTAACTGCATAACCATAACTGATGAAACTAAGTGGTGGTTTACTGATTAAACAATGTAATATGACATGCTACAGTAACAATCATTGACTTCCCAAAAATATGGCTAAAAAAATCGAAGCCTCCCTAGCATGTTCAATACAATCTCTTATTTTCCAAGGCAAAGGATTATTAGATTTACAATCTATATATTTAGCGTTCTCAGAAAATAGCAGCCTCCAAATAAGTGAATCGGCCTCTGCAAGTCGAGGCTTCCAATGTCCGCTTGGAAGAGAACAAGACGGCAGTTAGATGGCTGCTTGCGCCATATCTGCTGTAGCTTCTTTAACCTGGCCGATATGGCCTAAAAGCAGCTGTTTGAAGTCAAACGAAGCAATTATGTGCTGGTAGAGAGGCGCTACGTGGGGGATGAATGTGCCTGCAAAGAGCATAGTGGAGGTCGCAAAATTTGATGGATGTCACCCAAAGCTAGTTGTCCCAAATGCTGCTTCCAAACTCCACGCCTGAGATGTCAATACACATCATATTTCAATTACAAATGATGGCAATCTCCCACGGCTCCCTAGTACAGATTCGAAATTTCGAATAAATTGGTGATTTGAGATTCCCTGCAAATTATATACATGCAGAGACAAATCAACCAAACACAATACAATTGAATCGATTCATCTTAAGCTTGCACAAATAGACAACAAACTAATCTTAGGCTTGACTTTATCTCCCCCTAAGCTCTGATACCATGTATAATTCCTACGTATCTAAAAAGACAAATTGCTCAGGCACAAAAAAACGAAACATGCATTAACCGATTTCATTATTATTAAAACATAGTCCTAAGAATTTCCAACTTGTTGAAAAGTTATAATTGAAGAAGAAGATCAATATTATCATCATTAGAATATCACATATGACACATGTTTGTAAAAATGAAGCCATGACCAAGAATATTATCTTGGATAAAAATTTAGTTAAATGATTAGCAACCCACCGAAAAACACAATTTTAGGAATGATTTTATGATTCTAAACAATCCTCCAACCAAACTGAGATTAAGGTCATTTTTTTATCAAAGAGTAATCAAATTTCATAGTATAATTTCTAGAAGAATGAACAGTTCAAATAACTTCATCATCATTCAAATGATACAAGAAATTAAAATAATTTACATGATTTTGGAAAATAACAACAATATTTGATAATTTACTTCTTTGGTCAATGTAATCCTTAAAATTTCTTCCACTTGATAAAGAATTTTTTATACTCGATAAATTCTTTACTAGTAATCCTAAAACATACTAAGAAAAGGTCCACCAATCTAGAAATTTGTTCATGATGTCAGAGGGTGAAGTTATCTAGCCAAGAATCAATCCAAATATTAGTTATTGATATATCTTTTCCATGGTATTGTCCTACTTGTTAGAAATGAATATTGACAGGAATAATTATATAATAACCACTTTGTGACTTTGGATGGTTTGTTATGTACACATTTTTTTCAATAGAAAAAATTGTAAGTGTTCATCTATAAAGAATATTTAACCCCACAAATTGAACAATAAACATCCAAATTCATAAAAAAATTACTTCCAAATAAATAATAACACAATTTTTATAGTTCATTTTGCATCAACAACATCTATTTAAAGTGACTTAGTATCACCTATTCATCTTAAAAAAGAAACAAATTAGGTTTGCATCTACACCATCACAATCATTTCTATTCAAACTTCAATATTCTAGATGTCATGCACAACAATTACTCATGTTATATTATTAAAAACAACATAATACATGCAATCACTTGAGTAGCTTAAAACCATACATTACATTGTTAACCTCTTTTTCAATTGTATTAATAATTATAAATCTATTTTTACTTTAAATTTCAATAACCACAAGACTCAAGTTCATTATAATCCAATAATCACAATTGCAAACATTAGAAACCCTCACCCTTGAAATAAATATGGGTTCTAAGAAATAGAACTCACCATTGGATTCAGTGCAATATGTACTATTTTCACATAGCCTAGGGCACAACTATACCCAATCACAAAGCCATCTTTGTAGCTCAATTCATGCATACAAGCCTAGGAAGCCCAAATTGTAATTATCATTAGGTTTATATTTTTTTCTCTGATCTTAAAGAGGAAGAGTTAATAATATTAATTAGTCATTGGTTTCATACAAGAATTATAAGAAAAAAATTAATCTCTCCTTGATATATTGATCTTTTGTGTTAGATTAATAAAATCCAAGTTTGCTTGTTGAATAGGGCTTACCAATTGATATGGATATTTTTTAATTGGTACAAATATATTTATCTAAACAATATCAAGAATTTATTTTATTTACACCATTTAATTTAGTTTTATATAAAGACTTATATTAAATTAATAGATATCTTAATTTACTTTAGAGTTAGTTGTTTTCCCATATATCTATTTTATTTAATACATATTTTATTTATTTTAAAATTAGGTTCTTTATATTTAAAAAATAAATACTTACTCTAAATAAGTTTTTTTAGTTATTCTTTTGCAGGTCTTAATATAAGATACCTTTCCCCCCTAACATTATAAGTTATACCTCTCGATATACTTAAAAATTTAAATGACAAAAATTTAAAAAATAAGATGAAAAAATTATTTTTAAAATGACCTTCAATAAAATAATATTCCAAATCCTAAAATATAACTACTCTTAATATTTTGGAAAAGGTTTTTCTCTCCCTCCTCTTTTATTTCTATGGATGGAGATAATGAGTTATTTTGGACTATTGTACAACAACAACAACAAAAAAGTCTTGAAAAATGTATAATTGTCTCATCCCTGAATTAAATGTGTGCATCTTACTAGATTTAGTTATAGAATTGTATAGTTTCATTTTATCTTTTGACAACTCTATAATATTTGTTCATAATTGTTCATCAACTACTTTATCAAAAAGTTAAAATCTTTGTAAACCTTTCTATTTAATAAATTAAAAAGCATTTATAAACAATACTAATAAGTATTGTACATAATTATTTTTTACTATATTCCCCAACAACCCAAATGTGAGTTGACTAAATTTTCAAATAAATAATATTGGTATCACTGGAGTCTTATTGTCAAATATGGTGCCATTCATGTTATCACCTTCGTCCCAATATTCTATCATTTCCACAACTTCCCATCCTCAAACGCTGTTCTAACTATTATTTTTGATAATCGAAAAGCAGTAAAAATTGGCCGGGCTTAACCGGCACACTCTAAGGGTACACTCCCTTAGATGTCCGGTGCCATGTGGGGCCCTCTTAACCCAACCTCTCTCTCATTTCCGGAGCATTTCTTTAACCACACCATTTCAAATCTATTGTTTCCGTAGTACTCCAACGTTGCAGTTTACATTTGACATTCTCATTCCCGTTCTCCTTCCGTAGCTATTCGCGGTTGCTGTTTCCACTTTACACATTTGTCTATCATATTTTGATCCTTCCCTTTCAAGTAAGGGCGAATCCCATCTCTTACAGACAGTGCAGGCTTCGACTTCAACGCTTCACTAATGCAGGTCGAATCTTTCTCCAATCTAGATTGAGGCGGAAATAACTCTGTCTGTAGCATTAACGAAAGAATAGATTGGGTCACGATCTCCTCATAGTCCCAGGGCCTTTTACGTGCAGTAAATCTGTGTAGACAGAAAGCGTTGATTTCTCTATCGGCATTCATGCAGGGAGAATAACAGACACTCAAATCAACTCCGAGGAAGGATGCGGTGACAGGACCCAAACCGGCAATGTATTCAGAAGTTAGGCATTTCGCTTTTTTAAGCCCCATTCACGTATTCTCATTCTTTATGGTCCATTCCCCGCGTTTCATCATGGCTTGGCATCACCGATTTGCTCTGTCATTGGATTGGGGGATTTAATTTTAATCCCACATTCATTTCATTACATGAATTGTGGTGACTGTTGCTTTTATATTACGAAGTGGGCTCATTTTCTGTGTGTTAGGAAATAAAAATGGTTTATCTTTCTTATATCTTTAATAATAACCTCCTTTTTTAAGATTTATATCTTATTTATAATATTTATTAATGTTAATTTTATTTAATTGTTTATTATGTTTTATTTAAAAATAATAATATTTTTTATGATATTAAAATTAAATAAATTAAATGTGATGCTATTTGAGATGTAGATGTTAATTATTTGAAGTGTCTTGTGCTTTTAAATATGTGAATTAAGTGTTCTAAATATGTGTACAAAATAAAACTAGCTTCAATCTATAATTTCAATAATCAACTAATAAAAAAATTATTTTTGAAATTCATTTTTATCTTTAACATTTACACTTTATTATGGATGGACAATGTTTACAAACATCATTACAAAATCTACTAAATTGTGAGGCTTGTGTTATCTTCATTTAGATCCCTAGATGATCAATAAATGTCTCAGAGTATTGCTTTGGTTCATATCCATGTCCGAGAAACCGAACTAGTGTGCAAATATAAATCTATACCATAAGAATCAACTAGCAAATAATTGATGTTTAGAATTTAGTTGCCTTGATCTTCTAATATTTGAACCTCAATATAGATAGAACGTGTTTAGGGAATGTACTAAATTGTGAGGATTTTGTTCTCCTCAATTAGAACCCTAATCAAACCAATTTCATGACATAGGAATAATGATTAGAGGCATGATGATATATGATATGAGAAAATGTTATTACATTTCTCTCAATGAAAATGCTCTTTTGATAAATCCTCATTGTCCTAATAATCTTTGATAATTTTAAATGCTTAAATGAAATTTTTTAAGTAAAATGCAACATGCAAATCAAGATAAACATGCATTAGGTCAGCTCACAATGATTAGTGGGATGGTGTTGTCAAGATTTAAATTGAATTTAAATTTTAAAAGTGTAGGGTTGATAATTTCTAGGTCAAGTTTGCACTAGTAGATCTATGCAAGGTAGGGTAATGTCATGAGATTAATTCACACAAGAATATCCCACTTGTAGACTTGTTATTGCATAAAGGACAATCTAGTCAAAGTTTACCAAAGATAGTAATGAAAAAGGGAATGGATATATTATTTTTTTCTCTGACATTGATGTGCATGTGAACTTCTATTAGTGCATGTCAAAGTAAACAAGATATCAACAAGGAAACTATTTAAGTAATTTTAAATACTAAAAGATATAGATTTATTTAAAATATATAGTTTACAATTATATTCTCCTTCCAATAATAACTCCACCAAAAACAAAAAATAAAAAAAATATGTAATGAATAATATCTATCAAATATTTAAAATAAATATGGGAAATTTTTTTTTAGTTGTGTATTTGTATCAATTTTTAACATTTCATATATATATATAAATAGATTTTACTACTAAATTCTAGATAGATTCTTATTTTCTCAATATTTGGAGATCATTATTTAGTTCCTTGTTTTTTTTCTCAATTTCCTTATATAATATTACACCTCTTTCAATGTAAAAGAGTCCATATCTAGTCACTTGCTCAACCTAGATTTCATAGGCTTTTCCAAATGACTAATATTTGTTAAACCTTTCAATCACACAATTATCAATACATAATATCTCTTAATCATCAATAATCAATGGTCCATCTAATGCATGTGTTAAAATATTTAAATTATTTTTAATAGAAGAAGTTAATATTTGCTAAAAAAATTAATTGATATAATCTTGCTTAAAAATTTCTCTACTATTGACAAATAGGATACCAATGTTAGCAACTCAAGGTCCCTATTTGGGTTGTGTGGAAAAAAGAGCCTTTGATGGAAGGAGATCTGAGAATTGCTTCAATAAGATTTTATCTCTATCTAATATCAATTGCATGAGTCCTTGAATGAGGAATTGGTGAGATTCAAGCGTAATTTGAGAAAATTGTAAATTAAGAAGATTTGTAGTATAAAAGTTAGGAGGTTAAAATAAATTGGCTCAAAAATGGAGATAAAGGTTTTGATTTCTTCTTTAATTATATAAAGGAGAAAAATGCTAGGAAAGAAATTAGATCAGTCTAGGTGAATAATCAACATATAAATTGTCTTTCTTTGGTTATAAATGAATTTCAATCTTTCTATAAAAATATTTTCATTGTTGAAGATAGCAATGTGGACTATAAAAGAGCCCAAGATCACTGTACACAAGTCATCCCTAGGAAAATTAAAGAGGAAGACAATGATTGGCCTACTAGAGATATCTCTAAGGATGAGATTGTAAAGGATATTAGAACATATAAAAATGATAAATCTCCAAGCATAGATGGGCTTTCTACAATTTTATAAGAAAAAATTTAACTAGATTAGTGAAGTTACCTTATAGGTTTATTTTGAAGTTATTAGCAAAGGATCCTTGGGAAGAAATATTAATAGAGGAATCATCAAGATTTTTCCAAAAGGAGATAGATCTCAAATTAGAAACTACATGCCCATTACCGTCCTTAATGTTTCTTACATAATTTTTCCTCTAATACTTATTGATATCCTCCCTAATTTTGTTCTAAGTAATACTCAAACTAACTTTTTCAAGGGTAGGTATATCTTGAAAATTCTTATTATTAGTTGGGAGGATGTTTGATTGGGCTAATGTAACAAACTAAGAAAATGGCATGCTCTTGATTTTTAAAATTCCTATGATAGGGTTGAATGGTCATTTGTAATAATGAATTTTGAAGCTTTTTGTTTTCCTAACAATTTTTTTCAAATGGTAGATGTCTTATTCAAGGATGAACTATTTCTCAAGTTGATATAAATGGTTCTTTCTATGAACCCTTCTAGTCATAAAGATCAACAAGGAAAGGTTGTGTACTAGCCCCTACTCTTTTTGTGATCACCTTTGATGCCATATTTTGTTTGTTAAGAGATATGAGTAATGGAATGGATGTCAAAGGACTTACACTCCCTATTTAGAACAAACTCCTAAGTACATACAATTTACAGATGCATTGTAATCTTTGTGAATTAGGAGGAAAAGAATTTTAAGAGCTTGATGGGCAAGATAGAAATATTTTGCAAAGCACCTAGAGAGAATATTTCTAAAAGAAATTTTATAGTACTAGCTAGAATTATTCTTCTAATCATTATTGGTTTAAAAAAATTGGCATGTTATGGGGTGGATCGAACTTACAAGTGAGATACCTAAGAATTTCATTTTAAATCAATCCTTCCCTTAAGTCAATGTGAGATTAGATTAAAGTAATATTGAAGATAAAATCTCCAAGTAGATTAGATAATATCTTTTTTTGGTTGGTAGAGTACAATTTTGTCAAAAAAAAAATCCTCCTAGAGCTTATATTATGCTTCAGTGTGGTTGTTTTGCAACTATCAAGTGAATGAAATTCAAAAGAGAATTAGGAAGTTCCTTTGGTCTGATGGGAAAGGAAAGAGACATAAATATATTATCAAGTGTGATTGGTTTTTTTTAGATAAATATAATGGTGGCCTTGGACTTAAATACTTGAGACTACAAGTAATTTTGCTTGCTTCTAAATGAATTGTTAAATCTCTCAGTGGTAAAGAGACCTAAAAAAATTTAGTGGGGAATGACATTCAAATGGTAGTCCATAAATAGGCTAGGATTTGGAAGGGCCTACATCCTCATGACTTCTTGTTTGGAAATTTCTCTTTATCCCCTTTTGGTTCTAATGTCTTTAAGAGTATCTAAAAGGCAAGGGAAAATGTCATGAAATGGATCAAAGGAAATAAGGCACATACTAAGGAAGAGAAAAAAATTAGCTACATGTTAGTACGGTGGAATCTTCAATGGAAGAAAAAGCCCATGACTCTCTAACACGATTGTCTTTTCAAGAGCTCTAGAATAGTAAAGGCATCAAAGAACTTGGTAACATAATGAATAATAAATAGACCAAGTATTGGGCTTCTCTTAGGATTGAGTATGGTTTACCACTTCCCAAAGGAGGAAATACAGTCTCAAGAAAGGTTGACAAGAACATTCAATTTTTTTCCCAAATAAGTTTTGAAACTATAATTTATGACAACTTGAAGTGGTGGGATAGAATTGTCCTCTACAAGGTGAACTCCAAAATATCTACAACTCTTTGTCAAAGTCCTAAGAGGTTATCACCTACACCTTAATGATTGTTGGTAATTGAACTTTAGTAATGTGCAATGATTTAAGATTCTTAAACACTCTTGGCCCAATGTGATTGAACTAAAGAAAACCTATTTTAAATGGTTACTTTTATCGAAAAAGTTACCTATCAATCTGAAGCATGTCCAACCTGTTAATAACTTGTACTCTATATGTGAAATTCTTAAAACTATGAACCATATTTTCTTTGACCATTTCTTTTCTAAATAAATTTAGCTTTTACTTTTTGTTGATTTGGATGAAAGGATATAGCAAGAGTAACTTTTCATGGAAAGAATTTGCATTTGGTTATGTTAAAGGTGTGAGTAAACATTTAATATTTTTTGGTTGATTTTAACTACTAATATTCTTTGTTTTCTTGTGAAAAGCAAAAAAATGAGGGTTGTTTGCAAGGAAGGAAGAGACACTTTACCATGTCTTACAAAATGATCATCTTTTTCTATTTCCCTACAAGTTACTCTAACATTGGAGGTGACTAAAGAGAAGTTATGGGGGCTTTTGGACATAGGCCAAGTCAATGTCTTGAGATTTGAGGTAAAGACAACCAAATATTGGCCCTATGCTAGGGATGGAAATGATGATTTTGTGAAGAACTACCTAGAATTTTAGGAAAGATATAACAACTATAAATAGAATATTCTCTTTGAAGACATGGGTCTCAAAGAAACTCAAAGAATTACTAAGGGTGATTGCAAACTAGAGGTGGTTAGAAACAATGACATCTTAAAGATCAATCCACCCATTAGGTTTTATGACATGCATGTATACAAAGCTACAATATCTAGGTTGTTATGGCTTTGAGTGCTAAAAAATGTTCATATATGTAACATTTTTTCATATTTGTGTTGGTTTGTGGTCTCCTAGACTCGTTATTCTCTTTTTGAGTGCAATATGTACTATGTAACCTTCTTTTTCTTGGGTATTATATAATCAATTCAAAAAAATTGTGCAAAGCTTATTATTTTTTTATAAAATTTATTATTTATAATTATGATTTGAAATCATAATAACAAATAACAAATTTTATAAAATATAATAAGCTTTGCACAAATTTGAGAAAGCTAAACATATTTATATGTGACATAAAGGAATCAAATATTGCATATTGTAATATGTGAAATCATAATTATATATATAACAAATTTTATAAAAATAATAAGCTCTACAAAAATTTGAAAAAGTTAAACATACTAGTATGTAAGCAAAAACATCCAATAGAGAAAAGACGATCATACTAACAAAAAACAAAAAATTACAAGAAAAACATGAACTAAAAATAAACTATTTGTTCCAATATATTACACTTAATCTTTTCTAATCATAAAAGTTTAAAATTCTTAAACTTATAATTATAAATAAAAATATGACACTCCCTACAATAATAAGTCAAATCAATTCAAATGTTTAAGTATTAAATCACCTTTTAACTATTTACACCTAACAATCACCAAGTTTGTGAAAATTTTATGAATTATTACTTTCAATCATTCATAAATATTCATATATGACATAAAGGAATCATATCCTATGTACCTAAATTTTTGATATTATAATTATAAATAACAATATTTGTTAAAAATGATAAGTTCTATATAGACTTGAGAAAAGTTAAACATACTAAGATTGAGACCAAAACATTGAATAGAAAAAAGTCAATTATTGTACCAAACAAAAGAAAGTTGTATACAATAAAACAAAATTAAAAATAAAATGTATTACAATTTATATTTGTACACAATCTTTTCTAATAAAAAAGTATAAAATTCTTAAAATATAAATATCTCATTTCCTACATTAATAAAAGTTGAACATTATTTAAATGTTAAAGTACTAAATCATCATTCGGCCACTTACGGTTAACAAATATCAAGTCTATGAAAAAAAATTATAATTTTTTTCTTTCAAACAATCATAATTATTCGTATGTGACATAAAAGGAATTAGATCTTATGTGTAGAAATATTTGACATTATAATTTTTTTTTTATGAGAGAATATTCTCTTGCTACCCTTTTGATCTTTCAATTTCCATATTTAAACCAACTTTCTAATTGAAATCTAAAAACAATCCTTAAACTATTTACTTTCTAATTTTATTTAGAGTATCCAAAATTTATCAAGAAAGAACAAACAATTGTAGTCATGGAGTGATAAGAAATCATTTCATTGAAAGCAATTATAGAATCAAATTTGAAATCTCCAACACTTCAAATAATCTAACATCTACATCTCAAGTCACATATTTGTAACATTAAATTTAAGATAAGTTTGACGTTTAATTTATTTAATTTTACTATCGATCTTTTTATAAAAAAATAAATTATTTTATTTAAATAAATTTTAATATCAATCTTTTTATAAAAAAATTTATTTTATTATTTTATTTAAATAAAATATAATAAACAACAAATTTTCATTAGAATAAATAATTAAATATAATAACATTATTAAATATATATTTTATAGTTGGGGCGCCGGTCCTAGCTTAGTTGGTTAAGGTGTTCCCTGTAGCAGGGCGCCCACCATGGGTTCGACTCTCCGGGCTCCCGTGGTAATCACGGTAAAAAGTTTACGGCGGTGGGGGTTATATGAAATTCCCCTCGTTAAAAAATAAAAAATAAAAATAAAAATAAAAAAAATAAAAATAAAAAATATATATATATATATTTTATAGTTATTAAAACATTAATATATTAAACATTAAAAATAACTAACATTCATTAGAAATTATTAAAATTATAAATAAGTTACAAATCTCCGAAGAAAAATATTATTTCTTAATATGCAAGAATAAAAGAAAAAATCATTTTTATTTTCTAATATGTAAAAATAGTACCCAGTCTTCTTAATATAAGAGCTACTCACTCGTATACAGAAATGAAATGAATGTGGGATTAAACGTAAATTGCCCCGTCCACTGACCAACCAATCCATGATGCGAACAGCTATGGAACGAAACCGCGAACTGTAAACTGTAACGGTCAAGTGCTACGGAAACGGTGATTTGAAAAGGTGCAGTTAAGAAAATGCAAACAGGAAAGATTGGGTTAAGAGGGCCCCACATGGCCCCGGACACGTAAGGGAGTGTACCCTTAGAGTGTGCCGGTTAAGCCGGCCCGTAAAAATTACGGCATCTCACATGTGAAGCCTAGCAACTCAATCATTCAAAGATTCTCAAGCTCTTCAATTTATTATTTGTCTTCAGAGTGGAAATTCAAAGATACTCAAGTTATTTAATTTTTATTTTTCTATGAAATGGGAAATTAGGATAACGCATCCGTTTCTTCAGTCAAATCCTTGGCTTGCCCGGCAAGAAATCGAACCAATAAAGGCGTTCTCATTATACATTCCCTGTGTTGAGATCGTTTGCTTTTTGCGATTTTAAGATAAATATCACAGAGATGCGCTCCAGGTTGAAGAAAATGAAGGTGGTGAGTTATCGACAGGCTTGGATGATAGGCTGTATCTTCTCCTGGGCAGTGGCTCACCTGCTTCTGGAAAATGTGGGCTCACCTTCTGTAGACAACGTGATGGTCGACTATTGGAGTATGTTCGACTATGAGAGTACGGTGAGAACGACTTCTGATCGTTTTCCAGAAGTTGAGGAGCATTGTGCTTCTGTTGCAAGTGAAGCATCTCCTCGTCTTCCTCGTAGTAGTTGGTGGCTTTCACAGGAACTTGCTTCTCCACTCTATGGAGAATGGGAGCAGGAGGAGGGATCTGCGCCTCTTTTGCAACAGGAGGATAAAAGGTTCAAGGTGACTTCTTTATCTCTATTTCCAGGCTTTTCAGATTTCCGATATGCCGCCAACATCAAACTCATGAATGTCACAGCATCCCTGTGTTTGCACATATCTAAGAACGAAAGCATTATAATCAATAAAAAGATATGGGAAGGATTTAAACTTCAGCCAGGCGCAACTCATCTTTGCATTAACTTCCAAGGAATTTACGCTGGATCAAATAACAGTAATCAGAAGTTGTGTATGTTGGGCGAATCGAAGGTGGGCCTGCGGCGAAGTAATGCCATTTCCCGGTGGGACTGGTCGGCGCCCCCGCTGGTTGAAGATGACAAATTTCTACTTCGCCTACAGATTCCGCCCAATAACGGCCTAACCGCCAGAAATATTGTTGGGCGATTGACAAGCTTCCGTGCTTCAGATCATCCCCTGTTTTTTGATCCCGTTGATATCGCATTCCCATTGGGTCACTTTCCCTACAAATTTATTACAGACAACATGGTTGAAAGCGCCTGCAATGCACACTCCCATGAAATTTCCGTAGATTTGGAATTGTACCAGTGGAGATATGATCGCTGCGGATTCTTAGCGTCAATATTGAGAGGGCAGATTGTGGAGGGGATCCCGAATTGGCAATGCAAAGGCCCAGGAGAGTATTGTAGGGTTGGTCCTTTCTCGGATCAAGGGGGCTTCAGCAGCTCCAGAATTTTCATTCAAGGCTTTGAATGCTTTGAATCCAACACACATCCAGATATCAATATCAGTGCCGCTATTAGAGTCTTGCCTCCACAAAAACATGACACCGGGAGCTGTAAAATCTGAAACACAGTCTAACACAACGAAAATTGATTCAAACAGAAATACAATAACATTAACACAAGAACAGAGGAAGCACAAATCTTTTACACACAAACACAGGAGGTTAGCTTCTTATTCCTTTGATAATAAAATCTATTACATATGACCTCTCTATATAGAGGTTTTGCATTACCAATGCTAAAATAGTTTTTTCTAAAAATAATACTGCAATGACTGTTACAGTCAACATGCAATTACATGCAGATACAATTATTTATTTCACTTAATTGTTTACTAAAAACTTTGCATAGAATCTTTGGTGAGACTCATGCATCATTTTCCAACATACTCCCCTTTGATGCTGAGACTCATCATACCGTACTGAAGTTTTGAAGACTGTACCTGAACAATTCAGTTTGCAGACTTTCATAGATTCTTTCTCTAATATAGAGAAGACTCACTATCTCTCAAATCACATGACACCTTATTGCTTTTAACATGCCAACATTTAGATTTATAAAACCTTTTAAACATACTTGTAACTTTTCTCCAACTGGATCCATCGATCCACCCATAATCAATTTTCATACAATCTTTCTTAGATTGTCCATTCCACTCTTTATTCCAACATGATTTTTCTGAATGACTCTTCAACCCACAAATTGTACAAGGATGAAGATCCCAACATTTCTCTTTTTTATGTCCTCCCCTGTGACAATGAGAACATTCCATAAACTCCATACTTTTAGATGATTTGCACGAACTTGTAATACTTGTTACATCACTTCGATCTCTCTCACCATATCTCAGGCCTTCATTCTTTGGCCTCACAACTGGCCGAATGGGCTCTCTCATTTTTTGCCCATGTTTTCCCAAACCTTTTCTCTTTTCAAACCAACATTTCTTTTCAGCTTCACATGTTGCAAAAACATTAGTTTCAGACACATCTTTATCTTTAACATCACATTCTTTACCTGAAAAAATTTTAGCTACATCACCCATACATGTAGCATCACACATCAATGACTTTGATTTCAAACATGCATTTTCTTTCTCCAACAAATTTAGCTTCTCCTCCAAATCTTCATTCTTTTTCTTGACAGCTTCAAATCTGCCTTCTAGCTCTTCATTTTTCTTTTTCACTTTCTCTAATTATTTTTCCAAATTTTCATTCTCACACAAATAATCACACCTTTCTTTTGAAAACTCCTTTATCTTATCTATCAATTCTGAATTACACTTTTTGAGCTTCACTAATTCTTCCAACAAATTATCTTTCTCACACTTTAAATTTAAAGTTTCTTTCTTTGACTTTTTACCAGTCTTTCCCATTAAAACAAAAAAATTTAAACTCACCTTCTTGAAAAAAAAACTGTGACAACTTCTGCAAATCAGCAGACTTCTTTCTTTTGAGCTCTACAAAATCTTCAAACAGCTTCACCTTTGCTTACATGCATGAATCAACAAATTGACTTCAATCACAATCCTCCTCAGTTAGGGCTTTATTCCTCCCAGACGGCTCCAAAAACTTGAGCAGCAATCAAAACATCTTCAACAGCTTCCTTGGCTGGAAATAAGGGTCCAGTTTTCTTTTGCTGTGATCCACATCTTGATTCTTGGGCAGCGATTTAAATCTTCAATCAAAAAACAAATGGTAACAATTCCTTACCTTAGATATTTTATTTTGTCTTATTTTCCAGCTTCATTTTTTCAACCAGCGATCCCCAAAAAACAAACAGCTTCAAAACAAAAACAGCGATCTCCTTTTCTATTGTTTTGAATGGTTAACACTGCAATTAAAATATCAGAGATTTCTTGAAACAAACAGCTGCATTCTTTTCTTTCAATCTGCAATTTTTAGACCTTTGATCAAACCTCGATCTCAGAAACATTCTGATGCCCACGATCTTTTTTCTCTGATACCAAATGTAAAATCTGAAACACAGTCTAACACAACGAAAATTGATTCAAACAGAAATACAATAACATTAACACAAGAACAAAGGAAGCACAAATCTTTTACACACAAACACAGGAGCTTAGCTTCTTATTCCTTTGATAATAAAATCTATTACATATGACCTCTCTATATAGAGGTTTTGCATTACCAATGCTAAAATAGTTTTTTCTAAAAATAATACTGCAATGACTGTTACAGTCAACATGCAATTACATGCAGATACAATTATTTATTTCACTTAATTGTTTACTAAAAACTTTGCATGGAATCTTTGGTGAGACTCATGCATCATTTTCCAACAGGAGCTCTGGATTAAGATCAGTTCGAGAGAATCAAAACACTATGTGGATCCAAGGAAAATGGAGAAAAGCATCCCCTGGTGAGATTTGTATGGTGGGATGTATTGCATCCCCTACGCCTGCTTGTGATTTTCTGGTCTCTCTCTACATTCCAAAAGCTTTTTCGCTCAAGCAGCGCAATGTGATATTGGGTGTTATTTCTAGCATTCGTAGAGACTCTGGAAAGGCATTGTATCCTCTTTCCTTCGAGCACCCAATACAGCTTGACATGGCTCTGCGTTATGCTCGGGACGGTCAAGTGACATACCGCTACACCAAAACTAATATTGCAGAATCTCTCTTGGAGCGAGAAAATTCAATGAGAATGGCTGATCGGATACAAAGGTATCTACTAAACTATCCCCGGAAGGAGGTAGGACGATCAAGGAATAGTTTTTATAGCTTAGCACGAGATCTTTCTGTGCATTCAATGATCACTTCCAGTGGGGTATATTCAAGTGCTATGATGAATTTGGAAATCTTAGCTATGGAGGAGTTTATGGGGATGGATCTATCATACAGATTAATATGTTTTGACTATGAAGAAACCCAAGGCGTCAGGTTGAAGCAAGAACAAATCTCTCGAGAGGAGAGGCGGTTACTCAAAGTGGCAGCACAGCTCAAGTTGCACGAAATTTTTCCTACTTTGTTCAGCCTCTCCGTTGAGGGTGTGTATGATCCGCAGAGGGGTAAGATGTATCTTGTAGGATGCCTTGACATTCGGTCTCGGACAGAGATTTTCCACAGCAATAGTAGCAATGATGTACAAGATGGACTGGATTGTCAAATTGAACTGAAATTGCAATACCCACCAACAAATTTCAGGTTTTTGATAGATCCGTCTATGACATTTTCAATCCAAAGCAACCGAACAAAGAGTGATCCGCTTTATTTCAAGCCAATGGAGTTCCATACAGCACCGATTTTGTACAAGCGACAGGCACCACAAGCGATTCCTCGCAGGACATTGGAGCCAATGCTGAGCATTTTGTCTCTCTGCCTTGCAACCGCCTGTATTGTGAGTCAATTGGTGTATGTTATGCACAATGTAGAAATAGCTGCATACATTTCGCTTGTCATGGTGGGCATACAAACTCTGGGTTACGGTATTTCTCTTACAACAGGGACAGATTACTTCTATTTTGCAAGCACAAATCCCCCTTCTGGAAGGCAGCAATATTCTTGTGGAATGCGGGAAGATCCTTCTCCCATGTTTGGAATCCTAATCAATGTCGTCTTATTGCTTGCGTGCATCTCCACAATATTACTTTTCCAAACAGTTTGGAATTCTCGTCTTCGTCTCGCCCAAGTACCAAGTGAAAAACGGGTGCTGATCTCGTGCGCAATTATTTACGCCTTTTGTTTAGTTACAGAGATATGTGTTGGCATTGATAAAGCCCGACATAACACTGCAAGCGGATTTGATTCTCCTTTCAATCGCAATCTGAGAACTACGCTTGCGTGGAAGAAATGGAAGGATGCGGTTAGGCCATATGTGGGATTGATTTAGGACTTCTTTTTGCTTCCTCAAGTTGTTTGGATTTCTGAATGGAAATATGGGGGTAAATCTCTCAGGAAAATTTATTACGTTGGACTTACTGCTCTCTGCCTCTCTCCTCAAATATATTATTTCATAAACTCTGGAGCGACCAAAACCCCGCTTGACTACGATCACCATTCTGAGCGTGGAAATATAAGAGTGGGGTCAGTTGCCGCTCTGGTGTTGGCTGTCGTAGAGTACCTCTGCCAAACTGGATCAAAAGACAGAGGAGGGCTGAGGAGACAAGATAAACGTGCTGCTAAAATCACAAATCATCAGGTTTTTCTGCTCCCTCGTTGCTCATATTTGTCATTTTTGAAATATTAAGCAAAATATTTGGCACTTAATTCGTATCACTAAATGTTTATTTCTAAGATTTATTTACTTCAAGAATAAATGGTTATTTATGTGGCTACTTTATTAGGTCATGTTTCAATAGTAAATGCATAGATTTATAACCAGGGATGATGCATACTTTTTTCACCGTGGTGAAGGAATTCTATTGTTGAGATATTCTAAAGCTTAAGGAGAGAGAATGTTGGTAGTCTCAAAGTTCAAACTATAAAGATAAAAGATAGTTGTGTAGACATGCAAAATCGACATCATGTATCTAAATCTAATTAATTAACATCAAATTCTTATGTCAATCAAATAAAACAATTTATTCGATTAAGTTCCTTCTTTAATTAAATAAATCAACTTTATTTAATTTGATTCTAACATCATACCTCTTTGATTAAATAAATCAATTTTATTTAATCAAATCCTAACATCCCTCTTTTAATTAAATAATTCACTTTATTTAATTAATCTCTAAAGTCATCTATTTAAATTAAATAAATTCATCTTTATTTGATTTAACACTAACATTATCCTTTTTGATTAAATAATTCAAATATTTATTTAATTAAATCTAAAATCATTTTCTTTTCATTTTGATTTATTTTAATCCTAAAATCTAGGCCAAAAGCCAAAATCATCTAATCTTCACTTAAATTAATCAAATCATGATTAATCATAATCCTAATCACTCAAATCCTCTAGATTCTGCAACTTGTGCACATAAATCATTTTAATTGATTTATGAATTCCTCATTTTCATTCAAAAAGGCATCTCAAGTGGAATATTCCTCCATTTCAAATCTCCCTCCCAAATGTCTTTTCTTTCAACATAGCATTAACTCCTCTTACATTGTCTCTTACATCTCTCCCACTTGGCATTTAAGATTCTTTCTTCTCCCTCCAACAAGCCATCTTTTGAATTTCAAATCTCCCCTTCTTTGGCACATTGATCAAAATGTGCACAACCTTCATCCTCTCACATCTTGACAAGTGGCATCTTGTCATTGGCTCATGTTTTGTCCCACATCCTCCATGTTTTGCATTCCTCCATCATACTTTCTTATAAATAGAGACCTCCTCTGTTGTATTAATCCTCCACAATTTGATCACTTATCATCTTGCATCTTCATCATATTTGGAACTTATCAAAAAGGGATTGGGAAAGGGCTATTTTCCACATCAAAATAGCACCAATCCCCCTATAAGATGCTGATTTGATAATTTGAATAATGTTTCATTGTGTTTTGCTTGCTTTCGTGCTTTGTTTCCATTATTCTTGTGTTCAAATGAATTTTATAGGGAGTGGTTTATTTGAGTTCTAACAATGGCTAATTTGGAATATTTTATTTATTGTTAGAAATCATAGGTTGACCTCTCACATTTTTCCATTTTGTAGATGGTGAAATCTGCAAATTGCTAAAAACCTCCAACACACACACTTTTAGCATGGTTAGTTGTTAAAACAAAGCAAACAACATCTCTATGAAATAATCTAACATGTTTCATAATGCAAATGAAATAATAAAATAAACTAAATTGAAAGCATTAAAAAACATAGTAAATACCTATTCCATAGTGGATTATTGCTACTTTGATATGAAAAGTAGCCTTTCCCAACCCTTGACAAGTTAAGATGAAGATGAAAATGCTATGAGCTAAAATGACAATAATGGAGTTGTGCATAAGAGTGGATTCAAAATGCATAACTTGTGTCTCTAAAATGAGGAGAAAAACCTCTTATTTATAGATGAGATTGAGAGAAGGAGAGGCAAAATGGATGAATGTGGGATTATTCAACATCCAATGGGCAAGTGCCACTTGCCAAGATGTGAATGGGCAAATGATGTGCACATTTTGATGAATGTGCCCATAAATGCAATTAGTTGAAATTTGAAATTAGTGAAATGACAAGGTGGAGGGAGAGTTGAAAATGGAGTTATGGCCACTGGGCTCAAGGAAAAAGGACTTGTAAGATGAAATAAATGCCTTGTTGGAAGGACACACCCCATTTGGAGGGATTTTCAAATTTGGAGGAATATTCCCTCAAAGATGTCAGGCTGAGAGAAAATGAAGATTTAATAAATTAATTAAATTGATTTATTTGTGCAAGTGGGAAAAGTTAAATGATGTGACATCGATTAAGATTAGATTTAATCAGGATTTGATTAAATAAGAGGGGGTTAGGTGATTTGACAATTTTGACTTAGATTTTAGGATTTAAATAAATCAAAGTTGAGAGGAGAATGATTTTAGATTTAATTAAATAAAGATTTGATTTATTTAATCAAATAAGATGATGTTAGTGATTTAATTAAATAAATTTGATTTATTTAATAAAATAAGGGACTTTAGAAGTTAAATAAATAAGATTGATTTATTTAATTAAAGAGGGACTTTAGGATTAAATAAATAAAATGATTTATTTAATCAAAAGATGATAATGATTTAATCAAATAAATTTGATTTATTTGATTAAAAGAGGAATTAAAATTAATTAATTAAATGGTTAATAGAGGGGTGATTAAAGAAGAATCAAAGTTAGTTGATTAGGATATTTTTCATGTCTACAAATTGTTCAATATTTAGTTCGATGTATGACTTGTGTTTGTTAATTTAATTTTAGTGAGTGAAATTGTGAATTATTTTTTCATAGTTTGATATTTATATATATATGTGTAAAATTAATGTATTAAAGTTGATTTTGAATGTTCATTTTTTAATTTGTGTATGTATTTTTTTAATTGGTTGATTAGATGGTTTTTATTCATTTGATTCTTAACAATATCATCATTTTGATATTATATTTGAGTTTAATTTAATTATTTTACTTTTTAACAACTTGTACATCCCAATAGATTTGTATAGAACTTGTAATCCTTGACACTTAGAAAATACTATATATTAGTATACTCAAATGCAATACTTCAAAACTCACCTGAGACATAGATAGAGCACCAAGAATCTAGTATAGTAATTAATGGAGTTAGTTGTTACATGCCCATTCTATTTTAATGAGGAAAATAAAGGACACATCATGTAGAAAGAAAAAATATTGACACATGCATGAGAAAATTCTCATATAACACAATTTAAATCAAAGGATTTTTTATTCTTTCATCTAAACAATACATCTACTTAATGAGGTATTATATTTAAACACAATCTTCGTCATTGGTCTTAAATATAAATGTAAACTCCAAATCATCTTAGTCAATTAAACAAAATATTTCCTTAGGGTCAATTTCATTTCATTATTGGTCATATGATAAGCTAGAGACCAATTTTATGCTTTCTATCTAGTTTTGTAATGTGTTTCATGTAGTGCAATAGGTGTTTCATGTATTCATAGGTGTTGTCATCTCCATTTTTATTGGAATGGTCCTCCATGTGTCCACTATTATCATCCTCTTGAGATTAGTCGATACTTAGTTTCTAATCATTTATATAATGTATCTTCTTTTTCCTATTGTATAATAAAACCAAGTTAATAATCTACATTGTTTGATGCATGCATTGGTTTTCTATATGTTTCCTCTCAATTAGTCAAAATTAAGGTAAACATTCTCCCATGCTAAGATTTTTTTCATTCTCTTAAACAAGCTTCTATCAATATGAAGTGATATGCATCATTATTTAGTTGGACCCCCAAATTTTTTTAGATGACCTCAAAATCATATCATTTTTTTGTGCACCCTCCATATAGTTTAGAAACTCACTAATCTTCCATCTTGTAGAATTTAGTGGTTGTTTCTCATCATTATGTTGGTAAAAAGGGGTAGATCTTGCACAACATTTTTAAAATTTTAGCCACTACATAAAACTACTTCCTAAACATTTACTCATTCAAGTAGAGTGTTTGAAACCCTCTCCTTAGTTTGTGTTGCATAGGCTAGCACATCCTTGAAATTTATCACATCAAGCAATAACTTTAGATGACCTACCTAATACTAGTGAACTATAGATTTTTGGCACCACAAGACTCCCTTACTCTTCTAGGGTTTTTCACCTAAAAGGAGAGAGGCAAGCCAAAAATGCTAGAGTTCACTCAAATTATGTTATGTATGATGTTATTTAGGCTAAATGAAATTAACTAAATGCAATTAAGTAATCTATGTGACTGATTATGAATGCAAAATCTAGAATTTATGGTATGTTTGAAAACATAGTGTTGTTTGCAAAAAGCTTAAAAGAATGAACAAAAATGCAAACTAAACCAAATAGAAGGTTATTTTTCAAAATGTGTGCTAGTAGGAAACTGGAGAAGACTGGAAAACAATCTGGAAAATTGATGAAGTTTGAATTTGAGCTGGTTGGGACTCATTCACCACCCTAGGCGAATCAGTCCCAGTTTTGGGTTTTTCTGCACAGAAGTTGTTGCCTGTCAATCGGGAACCATGATCTGCATCTAACTCAAAATTTCACCTCAGGAGAGACTCATTCTCCATGCATGGTGAATCAGTCCACTTTTAAATTTCTACAACTTCAAATTTTTGTTCTGCACCTTGACACCTACACAACAATTTATGACGGAAACCCGACTTGGGATCTCAAAAAATTCCTACAAAGCAGCTTAAAATTATTTGTCTAATGGGGGGTTTTCCCTGGTCAAACCCCAAGTTGGGTAATTAAACCTTGTATGGAGAAAAATTTGCATAAAACCCTAGCCTTAGATGTGTTAAAGACTAGGAAAATCTGAAATGTGACAAAAGCCCTATTCTATTGTTCTATAATAAGAAATGTAAAGATGATTTGTGTGATGCAAGATCTCAACCCTAGAAATCTTACAACACATGAAAAATGGAAATGAAATGACATGCAAATGACAAAAAAACAAAATGCAAACCTTAATATGAAGATAGAGTGAAAATGGAGGATGGAATCAATATGAAACCAAGTCCTTAGGTGTGATTTGGTGGCTAGTTGCACCTCCTCAACCTAGATTTCTTCATGATTCACCATAGGAATCCATCATCAACCCTTTGCAATGTTGATTCTTGACAAAAAGAGTGAGCTTCAAAACCTGCAAAAACCTTAGTTTGTTGTCCTAAAACTTCAACTTTTGCTAATGAGACTTGTTGCGGAAGACTTGACTTTAGAAATTGCTTTTGAAAAATGACTAAAAGATGTGTAAAATGACTTAATATGAGTATTTATAAGCAACAACGCCTTATTTTCCCATTATTTAGACCTAAGAGGCTGACATTCACCAAAAATTTAAGTTAAATTAATCAAATTCCTGCTCAAAATTGAATTTTCCCTCAAAGGGGACTCATTCGCCCAAGGTGGTGAATGGGTCCCACTACTAACTTTTGAAGGTGGGTTTTCAGGATATTAAAGAATTAAGTGTTTTTTGTTGGGTTTTAAGTGATTTCTTAGGTGAAATGGGCCTCTAGATCAAAAATAATGGGTCTTAGGGGCCTATAAATGTTGTTTTTAAAGGATAAATGATGCAAAGGGACTCAAAAGTGTGTCAAATTACACGTGAAATTGTCTCTTTTCTCAAGAGGGTCCAATTTTCTACGGTGCTACTAGATCTTCTCTAAATCAATCATCATGCTCTAGAGTATTACACCTCAGTAGTGTAGTTAGTATTTACTATTACTGCATAGGGTAAATATGAATGTAATGTGAATTCTAGAGATGAATAAATTATGCTTGTACCTTGTTCTCAATATGAATGTCATCTCATTTGATGTTGTCTCATTTGATATTACCTCAATTGATGTTATTCATGGTGAAATACTACATATATGTGAATGAAAGGTTATTGAATTATTATTATTCTAACTTTGGAGATGTTTATGTATACTACATATTGTTATGAATAATTGACTGTCATGTGCATGTGTTCGTGGATGTAGATATGTGTTCCATTCCTCTAGGCGGAGGGGAAGTATCACTCGGGAGAAGATCTTGGTTAGGTAACTGGTAAAAGCAAACTATATGAGCATATGCATACACCACATTAGAATGATTGAGTTGAGTCAGTTTGTGGGTAATAGGTAAGTCATCCTTAGCTGATATGTTTGCATTAAAGAGTTGTGTATACTTCTACATGCATTGGGTGATGTTTATCTATTTGAGCTTTTGAGATCTTTCTTGTGCTATTATGATTATATTGACTAGTGGGATGTATGTGGAAGTATGTTTACATATATGCACATGCGTTTCAATGAGATCTAATGACATGTATATGCATATGTATAGATGTACCACATGTAAACACTTATCAATATCATGGTAATCGTGAATGGCTATATGTGAATAGGATGTGAACATATATATATGTATAGTATATCCACATATCCATATGTATGTATATCAATACATGTGTACGTTGGTGAATGGACACACTCATACAGATTCATCGATATAGATATACCTACACATACATGTACATAGAGGCATATAAGAAACCCACCTTTAACTTTTTTATATAGGTGATCTAATCATCTCTTCTAGTGTAATTGCAATTATAATAGAAGTTTGTTATCTATTGTGACTACGTGCAACTGATATATTGGTGTGTTTTCTTATAACCAAGATATAACTTTTTATTTGATTGTTGTCAAGCCTTGTTCTCTTTCTTCTATACCCCTTGGTTGCATTGATCATGATTGAGGAAATAAGAGTAATACATGGCTACTAACAACTTCACAAATGTAATAAGACACTATCTTTCTTGATTAGAATTTTATCATGATGTTTATTCTGGTTACAAATGACTCAGATCTATTTGCAATGAAAGAAACTTATTAAATTTTGAACAATAAGGAAACACATCAATAGTTATCCATGTCAAAATCTATAATATGAATCTTCTTAGCTAGATTCAACCCAGTTCCTTAAATATGAAAATGGTTATAATGTTAACCTAAAGTATTATTCTACCTAGATAGATACAAATTTATACATATATTATATTGAAATACTAAAATGTATATATATATAACCATTAAAATATATATATATACATTCAATATAATGTGTTTATTAGACACTATCTTACTTGTACTCATATATATATATATATATATATATATTAATGGTTATATATATATATATATATATATATATACATGCTAGTATTTCAATATAATATATGTATATAAAATATATTAGATATATAATAATATATATTGAACATATTATATATGTTATTTGAAATTGACTATCTCTTATTCATTGAAGTTGATTTAAAAGGCCATTTTATAGTCAATAGAGACTATGAGATGGAGGTCAATATTGACTATGTCAATGGAGGCCAAATTAATAGCTTATGATTGTGAATGAAAATCGATTATCATAATGAATGGCATGTGGTTTAAGTCATTGCATTATGTTTGATATTGTTGTATTTAAAATACTTGACTTGGTTGACACCATTATGGAGACCAAGCTTGACTTTGTCCAACGTATTAAATTGCTCAAGTCGATTCATCCACTAGTTGGGTCAATGGAAACTTGTTGTCATAAAATGGAAATTGATTGAGTTTAACCGCACCAAATATGTAGGAAATGGAATTGGAAATGGTGCCACCTTTGAATTTGAGTTGTTGCAGATGTCTTCTCATTGTGACAATTCAAATTAAGCATATGTTGATTGAATAAGTCTTCAGATTTCTGTCACAAAACAAGTCAACCTGTACATGGTAATGCTGAGTATTAGCTTTTGAATTCACCACCTTTCTGATTTGTTTCATGTGTTTCTTTTCATGAAACTTGTTGTCAATTATCATGCCTGAACTGTAGGCTTTGAGGTTGCTTGGTTGCTATATAAATAGCTGAGCTATTTCATTTGAGAGGGACACATTCCTTTCTAGAGATTATATATCTTTCGCAATTCATATTTTTTGTATTATATCTAGTCATACTTTGTTTCATATTGAGAGAAAAGAAGTGAGTTCATATAGTTGTGAGGAGATTTGATAGCAACCAAGGGAGTTCTTGCAACACACTCAACACAATATCAACCAACAACAACAATTTCCAAATCACAATCTCTCAAGAATCTCTTTATCTCATCAAATTCACTCAATTCCTTGTAGCACTGGGAACTAACTCAATCGGGTATAACTTCTCAATGAGATTCTTTCAAACCAAGACCTAAACCTTTTCAAGGACCCATCAAGGCACACAATGACATATTCTCAAACCACTATTGGTTACTTTGTGACAACTTTCTTGAAACAGGATTTGAATGCCCACTAGCCCTCAAATTGGGCCTATTTTGCAAAGAGACTTATCTCTATACCTTTCCAAAACCCCGAAAACCAAGTGGGAAGCAATTTACATATATTAAAAGTAATGATTCCACAATTTACTTTCATAAATTCACCCTCCAAGGTGCCAATACCCTCCTTTTAAGCCAAATAACCTAGGGCTTATTGAAAAACACACATCCAAACCTTATCAAAACTTACCACCACCTAAAACAGGTCTAAAAACCCCTGCACATACTAAATTCAACAACAAACAATGATTCCCCAACTCTTTTCATACTTTACCAACACAAAACCTCATGATCTCACATGGAAAACTCCACTTTCCAACCTAGGGCTTCATGCCCAAAACACTTTTAGACCTCCCCTGCACTCTCTCAACATTCCCTCACCTATTTATTGATGTTGTAGACCAATTCCTCAAGTTACAATAGTCACAGTGAGAGGAATGGGTCAATTTTCCATTCTAAAAGACTTACAAACCCTTAAAACTGGAAGTACAAACCCAATCTTGGAAGTTTAACAATTAAATACCCAAAACTTAATTAAAAGCCTCAAGAATGGATTCAAATGAAAGGTGAAACAAACACTTATGTAATTCTAAATAATTTGAAACAATAAGTTGTTGTACAGGCCGTACAAAGCCCCTGCAGTCTCAAGAAATACAAAAAATAAGGAAAAACAATGTTTTATTTGATTGAAATATTTTACAAAGCTCACAATCAATCTTCACAACAATTTTTCCATCTTCTTTATACATTTTCCCTCCTAAACCAACCCCTACAACCGCCTAAACTAACTTTTCAAATAACATGACTGTTGAACTTCCATAAAAATGTAAATTTGCAACTTTTTATGCTTGACAACTTTTGCAATAACTTGCAACTTTGCAATATCAGCATAAATAACCCCTAATCATCTAGTATCCATCAATTATGACCTATTACAATATCAAATGGTATCAATGACCTTATTTTATGAAAAAAATCCAAAAATTATAAAGCCTACTTAATATCAACCTTGATTGACAATTTTTTATCAATGGAGCCCTGCACCAAGATTATATTTTGAGAGAAGTAAGATATCAACAAGTGAGATAGAGAAGCGGAAACCATACTAGATTTTGGGAGGATAGATGGCTCTTTAAGGAGCCCCTTTTAAGAATCAATTCCTTTAATGAATGGGCTGAGAACTGCAAGGCCCGTTATGGCTCTTATGTGAAAGACTACAGAGTGAATGGTAAATGGGTGGATCTGTGCCTTGTTAGTTAGGCTCTTGCTCCTATTCAATCTTCTTTGCTGGCTATTAGACTTTGTTTTGACCAGTTGGATGATCGTCTTGTCTAGTTTGACGAACCCTCAAACAATTATTCTATTTCATCTACTTTTGCCAGGATTATTTCTTCCCAGGAATCTCCTCCTTTCTGGTCGAAGGCTTGGTTCAAACATTTGATTCCTAAAATCAACATTTTTTTCTGGATCCTTCTCCAAAACAAGGTGCTCACGATTGACAACCTTAGCAAACGCGGATTTCAAATACCTAACAGATGTTATCTTTGTAAAATGGAGGTTGAATCTGTGCATCATTTGTTCCTTCATTGCTCATTTGCTGCTGCTATTTGGGAAAAATTTATTAGTTTGTGGCATCTTTCTTGGATTTTTCCTTCGTCCATTGAAGACTTCTTCCTTCAATGGAAAGCCCCTACTAAAAATACTTTGCTCAGGATTTTATGGGATTTCTCTTTCCCTCATGTTGCTTGGGGTCTTTGGAAAGAACACAACAATAGAATTTATAGAGATAAAGAAGCTTCAGTGGATATAGTTTTTGATAAAATTGTCAGATTCTTGAAGGAAAATGTCAATGTCTTTTCACAGAAGGTTTGCTCTTCTGAGAAAGTGGTTCATTCATCCTATGACCTTATTGTTGCTAAGGATTGGAATATTAGCCTTGAATTACCCTGCGCTCCTAAGAAAGCTAAAAAGGATAGAGAGGGTGTTCGCTGGTCTTTTCCGCCTAATGGATGGGTCAAAGCTAACTTTGATGGTGCGGCTAAAGGTAATCCTGAGGTGGCGGGTTGTGGTGGAGTCATAAGGGATCCCTTTGGAAATTTCCTTGGAGTGATGGCCTCTCCCCTTGGCTCTCAAACCAATCATTTGGCAAAGGCTGCTGGCGCTTATCATATCATAAATTTAGCCCAAAGTCTTAACTTTAAGAATCTTTGGCTAGAAGGTGACTCCAAAAATATAATTGACTGCCTCCGCGGCAAGTCTCCCCCCTCGTGGATAATAAAATCTTGGATCAATGACGCAATCTTGACGTTGGCTAAGTTTGATAAAGTTAAAATATCACATGCTTATAGAGAAGCTAATGAAGGAGTTAGGAGTAATGATTTGCGCACCTAGCTTAATGTTAGTGATCTTAGTTCAAATGTCTGCGCTTTATTGAATTATGATAAATCACATGGACAAGAGGCGTGTCATCCCTTTAATGAGGATAGGTTGGATCTTTCACATCACAATCATTAGATTGTATGGGACCGAGCTCGGAGACTTAGTCTGCAAGGAAACTTTGCACGCTTTGTGGGTTCTCAGATTTGGCGAGGCCAGTTCTAGTAAAGATTTTGATTATGTCTGCCCCATTGTGTTGGCCAAGATGGGTGGAGAAAGGAAGAGAATCGAGCCAGACAGCTATGAGGTGCATACCAAAAATGTTAAGGTTTGGAATAAAGTTAAAAGTGGCAGGTTACTTCCTTTCCTAGAGAAGCTCCATGGTTCCAATCAGGAGGCTACGGACCTTTTTGAGAGAAATTGGAATAATGGAAACCTTACCTTGTTTGGTAGGAATGTGGAGCTCAATGAAAATTTGATTGCCAAAGTGACGGGCTTGTCTACTGATGGAAAGAAGTTCTTCAGGGACAAGGTTTTTTCTGACGATGCCATTATCAGATTCCCTAAAAAATAAAAAGAAAGGCTGAATCTTGTGAAAATAGCTAACAACTACTTTGAAGCTGACACCATAAAATCTCTTTGGAGAAAGGTCCTATGGGTCATCATGAAGTACATTACAGTGGATGGGCACTTCACTAGGGTCTATGGCTATCACTTTGCTCTACTGAATCACTTCTGCTACAAGGTAAGGGTTTCGATCCCCTACTATCTTTTATGTTCTCTTAGGAAAAGCTTGGATGATCATAAGAAAAACCCTAGAAGATTCCCTATCCTGCATACTGGGCTGATTAGGTTGATTGTAGAGCATTATCAAAATTTGCCCGCCCCCACTAATCTGGAAAGCCTTCCTGATTCTAAGGAAGATGACACTGAGCCCAGTTGTTCGGAGTATTTTCCCAATTTAAGTCCGGCCAGAACTGTCCCTAGCCCACATGCTGTCCTTTCTGGAAAAAAAACCCTATCCCTTCTTTTGATAAGGCTCGTGCTGAGTTTGAGCCGGGAAGCCCCTCCTTCAAGACCAAAACTGTTGATAAGAACCCCCGAGCTAAAAATCTTGTTTCCTATTATGAAGATTCCCATGAATCTGAGGCGTCTGGTGCAAATAAAACCGAGTCTAGTGCCGACCCATTGTTGGAAAGACCTACTAGAGATAGGTCCCCTGTTACTCCTTACCCTAAAAAAACATGTTTAAACATTGCGAGGGATACTGCTTTGGACGTCCCGAATTTAGCCAAAACTAATGTTGATTCCCATTTCAAATTTTTGGAATGGACCTTCAATGAAATTAATGAGTTAAAGATAAAAAAATTGGGCCCTGCAAAGCAAACTGGAAGAGTTGGGTGCCAAGATTGCTGCGGTTGAAAAGAGAGAGGTGGATCACGGTGATCAAGGTCTTAGCTGAGGTTGAGAATATGAGGAAAACCATCAAAATTGTTGCTGAGCAAAACAACCAGTTGGCCAGACACAACGCCATTATAATAAATGTGATGATTGAGAAGCTAGACAGAGCCCAACAGGGGTCTCTGGTGGTGGACTTGGAGGAGACCAATGATGATAGTCAGGAAATGGATGCTGGCATATCAAAGAGAATCAGAGCCAATCTGAAGAGAAAGGCTCCCCCTACTCCGAAGATGATTCAAATTTTTAAAAAGGGAGTCCATGACATGCAGAATTTGGAGGTGGAGATAGAGTCTGTCCTCAAGACTCTAGGTTAGTTGCGGCCGATCTTTTGTTGTCTCCATGGTCGGGCCTTTTTGCTTGACCGCTATGATATGTTATAGCTGGTTGTTGTTTGTCTATCCTTTTCCTCTTTCCTCGGGTACTCTTGGTGTTTTCGTTGACTTTTTGTTTCCTTTGCCTTATTTTTGTAAACTTTGTGGTTTTTGGTCCCTCAGAAAACCCTCGCTTTTACCTTTTATCAAAACAAGTGAGATAGAGATATTGTGACATTCTTAAGAAGTTTATTATCAAGCTTGTTGTTGTTGGAGAGGGTTGCATTTTTGTCTTTAGTTTGGATAAGTGATAACATGCATGGGGATCTCTTCTTCTTTGTTATTTTACTTTGAATGATGTGTCTTGCATGCATGGTTGAGATGTCTTTTCCAATACATGCATTAGAGAATATAGATTATTTTGAAAAGGATGTTGAAACTATTATATTGTTTTCATATTGTGTTTTGAAGTACTCTATAGTAGGAGATGGGTGTTTATCATAACTATTATATACTAGGTATGATTGAACATGGAAAGCACATATGGTGCATTTAGCTAATTTATTGATTTAACTAGGAAAGCTTGTGTTTAATCCTAGGATAGATAATATAGTATGGGAGGGAGTTTAAAGTACTTACATGTAAGTAGGTTTATCCAAGTATATAGGTTATCTTTGGAATTATGGACTATCCATAGAAGGAAATACCTAACTCGTTTACTTACTAGTTAAGTAGGTTTGTTCCAAATAGATTAATATGGTTGTAGGTTATCTAGGATGATGGACTATCCATTGAAGGAAATACCTATGCATAGCTTATGATAGGGTATTTGCAAGATCATCACGGAAAAAAATAGGCCCCAAGGGCAAAAAATTTAGAAAATCAGAGTTAGCAACTTTTAACATAAAAATTTTGGAGCAATTATCTATATTATTTCAAAAACATGTATGAATATAATCTGTAGAAAATTTAATGTAGTTTCTAAACTACTAGGTTTATTTAAAAAAGAAAAATCTATTTGGTGAAAATTTAAAATTTCAATGCAGTTGGTGCTTTTAAATTCAAGGAAAAAATAAGAAGTAGGTGTCCTATTCGACCACCCTAACCACAAATAAATGATAATATTTTTTATAATATTTTAGATATAAGTAGAGGACTCATGCCCCAATGTGATGCATATATTTTTTGTAATTTTTTCCAAGTAAATAATTAATTATGAATTTTTATTACAATTTTTAAAAAAATATAAAACTCATATGTCCGAATTTCACCTTTAACTTGGTCAAAACTTCATGAAATTCAATTCTTTTTAATCCTATAGTATGCAAAAGCATAGAATGTGATGCATGTTTTGATTCAAAAAATTGATATTGTTTGGAAAGCTATAGATATTTTTCAATCATCCTATCAATCAGGACTTTAGTCAATTTGAATATAAAATGAATAATAATTACTTATTAAATTCAAAGTAAAGTATAATTCTTATATTGGTGGAAAGTCAGAATGTCCTTTAAAAACCCTTTTGTTCTTAATCATCAATTTTGTGGTAAAATAGTCGCCACCCACATGCCCATCATATTGCCACTTTTGGTCTATCATGATCCCTCGCAAGACATACCCATAGCCTTAAGTCAAATTATCAGTAAAGAAAAAAAAGATTATTGCAATGGCTTGTTACTTAGTTTATTTACTCATTTGATGTAAAATTAGAAATTTTTACTTTGTTAAAGGGTTAGTATGTTACATGTGGTATCAGAGATACTAGGTTTAGCTCTAGAATATATGATCTGATCATTCTTTTCATCCAACGTTATCTAATTTTGTGAATTCTTGTGCTAGGATGGTATGTTTCAAATTAACGACTCGAAAGTCAGTAATCAGAAACTTGCATTACCTAAAAGCCAAGAAGGAAAGGGAAGCCATCATTAGAACCACAGAAGGAGCCAACTATGATAATGCTATTTCGTTGAGTGACACTGAAACCTTTAGTCACACACTTTCTCGGATCAGTGATGTGAAGAGGAAGATGAAGA
Source organism: Sequoia sempervirens (assembly GCA_007258455.2). Taxonomy (NCBI): domain Eukaryota; kingdom Viridiplantae; phylum Streptophyta; class Pinopsida; order Cupressales; family Cupressaceae; genus Sequoia; species Sequoia sempervirens. The sequence goes on from VDFB02032966.1 coordinate 242,913, forward strand.
TGGAGGCTATGTACAAGTACCTACCAACCATATCACCAAAAAGGTTTGAGTCATTACCACTTTCCAGGGATATACCTTCAAAAGAAAGTGTTAGTCTATCATTCATCTTTAAGGATCCTAGACTACCACTGACTGAAGTAATAGCAATTTCTTCAAGTAGCAAGTCTGAGGGATATGTACCAAGGAACCATTGGAGTAGAGGCTAGGCATGACCAAATCTTTGCAAGGTTGCCTAACCTTGAGAAAGAAAGAGTTAAGGATAGGGTAGAAAAGGAAGTACCCGTTAATGAGCATGAGAGAGAAAAATATTCCCATGGGCATGATGAAACCCATAATCATGAGAAGGAAAAATCACCTACGTTATTTTTGGAAAGGAATAAGTAGCTTATGGCTTCCAAACTTTCCAAGGATATGAAGAAGGTTATTCCACCTAAGTTTGATGGTAGTGTTGGAGGTGATGAGGTTGAGGTGTGTCTTGCTCAAATGGAAAAGTATTTTGAAATACGAAACTATGATGAAGTTACTAAAGTCGCATGGGTTGTGTATCGGTTAGTAGGGGAAGCCTCTAACTGGTGGATGAACAAGAAGTTGGAACGTAATATCAACTCATGGAAGATAAAATAGGGATAATTTGTGGATAATTTTCACAAAAGATGGTTACCAAAATTGTACTATGACCAAAAAAAATTGGATTTCCAAGGTTTGAGGCAAGGTAACATGACGGTCAACAAATATTGGGAGAAGTTCACTCGACTTCTACGCTATGTTCCCATATATCATAAGGATGAGCACTTTTTTATTAGAAAATTTATAATGGAACTCAATAGTCAAATTGGAGGAGAAGTGGATATGCATGGTCCAACAACAATGGATCTTATATATGAGAAAGAAATTAAGCAAGAGAAAAAGCTTAGGGCCAATTCCACTCATCAAGAAAGAAAAGAGAAAAACAAGGATGTGTAAGTTCCTAACAAGATTGTTCCTGAGAAGGAAGAATTAGTGCAAAATTTTCCAAGGAAAAAGGGGAAAATATTCTGCAATAATGGAAAAGAGATTAGGAGCGAGTGGAAAAGGAATAATTCTAGCATGGGTAATACTAATAAGGATAGTGATAATGTCAACAAGTCTAGAGAAACCATAGGGAAAAGAGGACCTCCTATGGGATGTTTTATATGCAGAGGGGATCACTATGATAGTGAATGTCCCAATAAAACCTTTGGATCATGACTATATGGTAATCCATTACCCACTCAATAGCCAATGTTTCAACATAAGATACATGCAGTAGTGGACGATCGTCAGGTAGAGGACCAAGTAACTCCAGTTGAAATGCCAAGTATTTTTTTTGGCTTACCTATTTCTATTCTTATTGATACTGGTGCAATTGAGAATTTCATTTCACTTAGAATAGCTAAACAATTATCTAGAAAGGTGAGACACATGCAAATGTCTTGGAATGTAGAGTATGCAAACCAAACAAAAGCAAAGGTGGATCAATATCTATTCAAGGCTAGGATAGAACTACCTAGTATTTTTACAGAAGTTAACCTTTATGTCATGCCTCTAGGATCATATGATGTTATCCTAGGTATGAATTGGTTGTGAAAACATAGGGCTAAGGTAAAATGTCATGCTAAGATTGTAGAATGCCTAGATGATTTTGGGAATCAAGTTAAATTCCATGGGATACCTAGAGAGGTTAGGGTTCGACAAATTATGGCAATGCAACTTTTAAAAGCAAAGAAGAAAGGGTGCAAAATCTTCACCATAAAGATTGAAGAACTTGGAAGGATTGTGATGATTCAGAGTTCCAAAGTTTATAGGAACTAGAAGATGGTGAAATAGATGAAACTAGAAAATCAGATATGGAGAAGTATCCAATATTGAGGAAAATTTTAGATGTGTTTTCAGAGGAGTTACTAGGGTTACCTCTGAAAAAAATATTTGAATTCTCTATAGATATTTTTCTAGGGTCAAAACCTATTTCTAAGGTACCCTATAGATGACAACCACTGAAATTATGGAACTTAAGACACAATTGAATGTTTTTTTGTCGAAAGCACTGATAAGGCCAAGTGTATCACCTTGGGGAGCACCAGTCATCTTTGTTAAGAAGGATGGTACATTGTGATTTTGCATCAACTATCATATGCTCAACAAAGCTATGGTTAAGAACAAGTATACATTGCCACACATTGACGACCTTTTGATCAAATGAGGGGTGCCACTATATTCTCTAAAATAGATTTGAGATCTGGATATCACCAATTGAGGTTTAAGGATGAAGATATCTTCAAAAGTGCATTTAGAACTAGATATGGACACTACGAGTTCACTGTTTTACCTTTTGGTTTAACAAATGCACCTACAACATTCGTGAATTGATGAATAGTGTGTTTAGGGATTACCTTGACAAATTTGTGCTAGTTTTTCTAGATGATATATTGATTTATTCTAGAAATGAGGAAGAGCATTGCAAGCATTTAGAAATGGTCCTAAAATGTTTGAGATAACATAGGTTGTATGGTAAACTTTCCAAGTGTACATTCTTCCAAAAGAGGGTCCATTATTTAGGTCATGTGATTTCAACATATGGAATTGCTATAGATCTAGCTAAGATCAAAGCAATAATTGAGTGGTCTATACCTAGGAACATGTCAGAGGTAATAAGTTTCATGGGTTTGGTAAGGTATTATAGGAAGTTTGTGCAAAATTTTCACTTTCCAAGTACTTCTTTGCAAAGGAGAATTTGAATGGAATGACAGTTTCAAAAATTTTTGACCCTCAAGAGAAATTAACCACCCATGCCCGATCATAAAAAGTATTAGATCCTAAAAGGTAACTACGGTTATCACAGTTACATGTAAAGAAGGGTTAGGGCGTCTTGATGCAAGATGGAAGAAGTAATTACTTATGAATCTAGGAAAGCTAAAACATGAGATAAGTATACATTGCATGGTTAGGAATTAAGTCATGATTTCACATTGCAAATGTGAGCACTATTGCTAAAACCTTTGAGTTGGCCAAGCTATAATGGGTTAAAGTACCTTTTTACTCAACCTAATTTGAATGCTAGGAAGAGAAAATGGTTAGAGTTAATAGCTGACTATAATTTTAATATTAGTTATATTAAGGGAAAATAAAATTGGGTTTTCGACGCATTAAGTCAAAGATGACACATTGTTGCTATAGTAACAATCCAAACCGATTTTAAGGGGAAAGTACTTCAAAAGTTCAAAAAGATGAGTATTACTTGCAAGTTAAGAAAACACTCACTGATAATCCACAAGATTCTAGGTATGAGAGTTTTCAATTTGCACCTAATTTAATACTTAGATATAAGGGTAGAATGTATGTACCTGATGTAAAGGAATTAAGAAATCTTGTATGGAAGGAACATACATGAAGCACCGTATTTTGGACATCCTGGAGTGACGAAAATGATGGCTAATGTAAAACAATTATGCTTCTGGAAGGGAATGAAAAATGATGTTGCTAGTTTTGTGGCAAGGTGTCTTGAGTGTCAAAGGGTGAAGTTGGGCATTATCATCTGTGGGCTTATACCTACATGATGCTTGAGAGGAGTGAGCAACTCATAGAGTATGGAATTTTGTGTAAAGGTTTCCTATGTCCAAAGACCATACAATTCCATTGCATGATTCTATTAATGATGATAGATAAACACAAAATAGCACATTTGTACCGGGAATAAGCTGATGGAGCACCTATGTCATAGCAAGAAAATTTGTGTAGGAAGTGTTTAGACAGATGATTCTGAAAAGATTATTTCATAGGATTTCACAAATCACTAGGTTTTAATAAACCTTATTTTACGCACTAAAGGACTAGCGATTGAATAGCTCAACCTATAATCTAGAAATGGATGGAGCAAACAGAAGGATAAATCAAATTTTGGAAGACCTACCCAGGTCTTATTGTATGGATGATAGTACAAGTGGAGGATTACTTACCTGATTTAGATTTTCTTTAATATCTTATCATTCTATGGTAAAGATGGCTCCTTTCGAGGCTTTGTATGGCCAAAAATATTGAGCTCTTATAAGTTGGGATAAAATTGAGGATCGAGTGATTCATGGGCCAAAGATGTTGGCTGAAATGGATGAACAAGTTAAAGTAGTTAAGCAAAGGTTAGATGAAGCTAATGGTCGACAGAAAAGTTACGCTAATACTAAGAGAGTGCCCCATAATTTTTCCTTAGGTGACAAGTACTTTTGAAGTAAAACCTAAAATCTCCATTCACATTGAAGGAGTCAGATACAAGTTAACAGCGTTATGTTGGACCTTTTGAGATTCTTGAGGAGGTGAATTTAATAGCTTATTGAATTGTGTTTCCACCAGCTCTTGCTAGAATGCATAATGTCTTCCATGTGTCCTACCTTAAAAAGTATATACCAAGGAATAACCATGTAATTGATTGGACTGCTGCTTTATAGATGCTGGGACCTGGTAAGTAAATCTCCAAGCCCTGTCAGGTGCTACAGGAACACATGGCATAGGTGTTGCCAGTCTTGCAATGTAAAGTCCAATGGGACCAATACGTAGAAAACTCAGCTACTTGGGAGGACTATGTGAAAATTCAACAAAAATTTCCTCATATTCTTAGTGCTTTTAAGAATGTTTGAGAAATGTGTTGTTAGTTGTTATGTTTTAATAATACCTTGAACAGGTCATCAAGAATGATGATTCAGGAGAGGGAATTATGTTACACAGGTGGTGTGAACCTATTTTATATTACTACATAGGTGAAATATGAATGTAATATGTGTGAATTTTGGAATGAATAAATTATGCTTGTGCCTTGTTATCAATATGAATTTTATCTCATTTGATGTTACCTCAATTGATGTTATTCATGGTAAAATACTACATATATGTGAATGAAATATCATTGAATTATTATTATTCTAACTTTGGAGATGTTTATGTATACTACATATTGTTATGAACAATCGACTGCCATGTGCATGTGTTAGTGGACACAGGTATGTGTTCCATTCCTCCAAGTGGAGGGGAAGTATCACTCGGGAGAAGATCTTGGTTGGGTAACTAGTGAAAATAAGCTATCTGAGCATATACACACACCACATTAGAATGATTGAGTTGAGTCATTTTATGGGTAATAGGTAAGTCATCCTTAGCCAGTATGTTTGCATTTGAGAGTCTTGTATGCTTCTACATGCATTGGGTGATGTTTATCTATTTGATCTTTTGAGATATTTCTTGTGCTATTACGATTATATTGACTAGTGGGATGTATGTGGAAGTATGTTTACATATATGCACATGCGTGTCAATGAGATCTAACGACATGTATATGCATATGTATAGATGCATACTGCACGTAAATACTTATCAATATGATGATAATCATGAATGGCTATATGTGAATAGGATGTGAGCATATATATATGTATAGTATATACACGTATCCATATATATATGTATATTGATACATGCATATGTTGGAAAATGGACACCTCATATGGATGCATCGATACTAGAAATACATATATGTTGCTGAGGCATATACATTTATACATAGATACCCATTTTAGTATAATGTCTTTATTACTATCTTTCCTATACTCATATATATATATAAGGTATGTGCCCAGGGATCATCTCATCATGGAAAAAAGCAGGAGCCAAGGTGGTGAAAAATTGAGGAAAAATGAGGTTAGGCAACTTAGTAAAATTTGAATAAGTTATCTATGTTGACTTTTAAAAACACTGCAGAATGAGAATATAAGAAATTGAATGTGTTTCTAAACTACTAGGTTTTTAAAAAAAAAAAAAAATCTATTTGGTGAAAATTTGAAATTTCAATGCAATAGTACTTAAATTTCAAGGAAAAATAAGTAGGTCTGACCACCTAATACAAGAAAATGATAATATTTTTTATAAGACTTTAGATATAAATTAGAGGACTTCAATACCGATGTGATGCATATTTTTTTGTAATTTTTTTCCAAATCAATATTAATTATGATTTTTTTTATTCTGTTTAAAATATATAAAGCTTCGTATGTCATCACCTTAACTTGGTCAAAAATTCATAAATTCAATATTTTTTTCCAATCATAGTGTACAAACATAGAATGTGACATTTTCATTCAAAAAATTGATACCGTTTAATATAGATACACACAAATTAGCCTATCCAGATTTTAGTCATAATTCAAATAGAAAATGAATAATAATTATTTATTAAATTCAGTAAAACATAATTTATATTAGTTGGAAAGTTGAGAATCTCGATTAAAAACCCTTTTGTTTCATCAATTTTGGGTAAAAAGTGCATTCGACCACATGAGCCCATCCATGTCCAGTTACATAATACCTTTTTGGCCCATCATGATCCACGCATACCCATAACATATTATATATGTTAGTTGAAATCAACTATCTCTTATTCATTGAAGTCAATTTAAAAGGTTGTTTTATAATCGATAGAGACTACGAGATGGAGGTCGATATTGACTATGTCAATGGAGGCTAAATTAATAGATTATGACTATTAATGAAAATTGATTATCATAATGAATGGCATGTGGTTAAAGTCATTGCATCACATTTGATATTTCTATCTCCAAACTGGTTGACTTGGCCGACGCCATTATGGAGACCAAGCTTGAATTTTTCCAACTTATTAAATTGCTCAAGTTGATTCATCCACTAGTTGGGTCAATGGAAACTTGTTGTCATAAAATGGAAATTGACTAAGTTTAACCACCCCAAACATGTAGGAAATAGAATTGAAAATGGAACCACCTTTGTATTTGAGTTGTTGTAGATATCTTCTCATTGTGACAATTTGAATTAAGCATATGTTCATTGAATAAGTATTCAAATTGTTGTCACAAAACAAGTCAATTTGTAGGTGGTAATTCTGAGTATTAGCTTGTGAATTCACTGCCTTTCTGATTTGTTTCATGTGTTGCTTTGCATGAAGCTTGTTGTCTATTAATATGCCTAAACTATAGGCTTTGAGGTTGCTTGGTTGCTCTATAAATAGCTGAGCTATTTCATCTGAGAGGGACACATTCCTTTCTAGAGATTATATATCTTTTGCAATTCCTATTTTCTGCATTATATCCAATCATACTTTGTTTCATATTGAAAGAAAAGAAGTGAATTCATATAGTTGTGAGGAGATTGTATTTTGAGAGAAGTAAGCTATCGACAAGTGAGATAGAGATATTGTGAAATTCTTAAGAAGCCGATTATCAAGCTAATTGTTGTTGGAGTGGGTTGCATTGTTGTCTTTAGTTTAGATAAGCGATAACAGACATGGGGATCTCTTCTTCTTTGTTATTTTACTTTGAATGATGTGTCTTGCATGCATGGTTGAGATGTCTTTTCGAGTATATGTATTAGAGAATATAGATTGTTTTGAAAAGGATGTTGAAACTATTATACTATTTTCATATTGTGTTTTTAAGTACTCCATAGTAGGAGATGGGTGTTTATCATAAGTATTATATACTAGGTATGATTGAACACGAAAAGCACATATGGTGCATCTAGCTAAGTTATTAATTTAACTAGGAAATCGTGTGTTTACTCCTAGGATAGCTAATCCAGTATGGAAGGGAGTTTAAAGTACTTCTTGTAATGTTGTAAAATTGCACCCCTTGCAATTTCACATACATTCTTGTATCCGCTTTAGTGTCCACTATGTTAGTACTTGTGTAGGCTTATTTCTACCCCTACATTAGCCTTTTTCCCTTCTTAGGATGCTCTGGACCCTTTTTTAGTAGCTACCTTCATGCGCTAGCTTTGCATCAAACCTTATGCTTTTCCCATTCTTTTTGTTTTGTAGCGTCATGTGTCTGGACACTAGCGCGCCGCGCAGACATATACACGTTGCACTAGCATCCTGTGACATTTCAACACTCAAATAGCTATTTCTAAGAATGTTTTCCACTTGTCATCTACTTTTGTCAATGGTAACAACTTGAGATGCCTTGTACCTGGTTAGGAAGCTTCTTTCTACTTCTCTTCTCTCCTTAAATGTTGTCTTCCAATTCATTGGGATCTCTAGCTTCTTTTCAACCTAGGCTCTTACATTTCTCTCTTGTTATCTTGCTTACAAAGCTCCATACAACTTACTACAACAAATTTAAGCACTCTCAAGATTTTACAACACTCTTTGTAGATCTCTTGGCTCTTGCAACCCTCTCTTTTGTTCTTACTCTCCCTCTTTGGCTTGCTTAAGCCTTATAACTCTATCTACCTTATTTTGTGCTTGTGAGCATCTTGGGATTTCACACATCCCCTATCTATTGCATCTCTACTTCGTGAGTTCTCTTCCTCAGCGGGATTGTTTTTTATCCTACATTTTGTAATCTTGGTTCCCTCCTCGGTGGGTTTTTTATCACTCATCAAATATTTTACTTCTCTCTATCTATTTGGTTGTATGTGGATATGGGAACACCAAAACGGGAGTTTGACTGAGGCAACCCCCTATACAGCCCCAACACTTTATCCAAATCTTACACATGCAAGTATTGAATACATTCACATGCTAGAGGCTTCATCACTTGTGGTTGTTAGCATTTCCTTTCTATCTCTTATTCTCTTTATCATCTATTCCACTTTATTTCAGTTCTATTACATTCTATTACTTTATCACATTTTGTAAGTTGTTAGCAATCAAATTATTAGTAGTACAATTTAGCTACTTTTTGTGATAAACTCGCTTTTTGGTCTATATAGACACTAGCACACCAAAGAGATGCTAGTGTGTCACACTATTGTCCCAAACCCGCACTTCCATCCTTTGGTCAAGAGCTTGTCAGCTTTTCCATAAAATCTTTGTCACCTGCTCTTTTTGATTATAGAACCCTTGCGTTACTCCTTGAGGTAGTTTAGGGCAATTCGCCCTGTGAGGCTCTTTGAATGAAATAGACTCGTAAGTATTGAATCCCCCTCAAAACTCTACATTTTGGTGAACACGATGTGAACACCCCTTTATATATATGGGGTTCGTCGAGAATTTACAATACTTCCCCAAAAAAAAATATTACATTTGCTTGAACCCCAAATCCATGTAATCAAGAGTAGTAAATGTGTGACCTTATTTAGCTTACATTTATTTGATTACTATATTATCTTTATCTTTATATTTTCAAAATGTTTTCTATCTTCTATTATTAGCTCAATATCTAATTTTATTCAAAACTATTAATGATGTTCCATTTAATGCATGTGATATTGACTTGGCTTTTCCCATGTCACTTTGTATCTTTGTTCCTTCTCATGAAATTCCTTTTGCTTCAGAGGATATCTTGTTGTAAGAAGATGAAATCATTGATACCTTTCTTCATGTTACTCTACCTTCTATTCATTCCAATGCACTATCTTTTAGAGATGATGCATTAGTGAATGATGAATCTCTTCTCTATTCTAATGCACCCTCCTCTAGAGATGATGCATTAGTGAATGATGAATCTCCTTCCACATTTGATCCTCCCTGGGACGATGTTGAGAATGTTTCTTCGAATAATTGTTCTACTAGTTGTGATAATTTTGTAAATGTAATATATGTCTTTGTTTCTCCTCAAAGGCCTAAGAGACCAGTCATTTACGTGACTCCAGCTAGTCCTTCTCCTAAAATGGTTTGTTCTATTAATGGAATTCCATTTGATAGTGATTCTCCTAATCCTTCTATGGCTCCCTCTTACAAAGCACTAGCCCATAATTATGAAAATAGAATGAATAAACAACCAAACCTTCTTCAAGATCCTAAACCTATGACTAAAGCACCCTAGTGATTACAATCTTGTCAAAAAAATTCAAGTTACTCTGGCTAAGATCTCACTGTGGGATTTGATTCAGTCTACTCTGATTTACCAAGGTATACTTCAAGAAGTCTTGTAGAAGATCTTATTTCCTTCCTCTGCTAGGACAATGGATGTTATTGGTGATGGTTCCATGTGTGGATTCCTTGAATGTCATGTTCTATCCATAAGAACTTTCCACCCAGTGATGCAGAAACAAGACCTCTGTGGTTATGATTAATACAATAATATAGAAAAGCATTGAAAGACATACTCTCATTGAGTACTGGTTCAACTCATGCTAGTTCCTTTCGATAACATGTGGTGAATGTTCTAAAAGATTAATGTTGATTTAAATATCTTCTCTTGTGTGCTTCTTCTATTGTCATTCTTGGGTTCGATCATGTCGGTCAACAAGCCCTAGGCATGACAGTCTTACCTTTGAGGTTGGGACGCATTACTATACCTACCCTTGTATATTTTATGCCAGAAAAGTTACCTTATAAACTTCTTCTTGGTAGATTACAGATTCATGCTATGAGTGTAGTCCCGTCTACCCTGCAAAAATCTATTAAGTTTATTTTCAATAATAAAGTGGCCATAGTCAAGGTTGACCCCAAGGCTATGCACTTATGTGAAATGGAAATTTTTGGTCAAGCTTTGGTTGTGCCAACTCTTATTCCTTCAGTTTCTTCCAAAGTGTCGATGTTTACTCCAACAGTACCTACTATAAACCTAATACTCTTTAGACAAGCATCCCTAAAGAATATCCTTCTGAAGCAAGAAATCTTAAGTCTGCTCCTTCTACCTCTTATCAAGAAAATGCATGTCTTTGCGAGGATTGGGGTTCTCTAGAATTTTTAGAACCCTACATTGGGGAATATAAAGTCGACCCGATCCACTCAAACCTTCTGATAACATCATCCACACCTACTATCAAAGATGATTATTCTTTTGTATCATGAGATAGTGTGAACATAAATTGTAATATTCTTAATGTTGATCCTCCTTTTGAGGAAGATGATTATACTTCTGCTAAAGAGGATAATGTTGGTAGTCTTGTTAATAAGGATGATGGTGATCCCATAGAGGAGCATAATCCCCATTGCTGGAACAATTCTCTCTATGAAGATCCTCCTCCTTCTCAAGATTTGCAAACACGTTATGGCTCTAGCTTTAGGCTTGCCTCTAAATATGGTTATGGGCGTAAAGATTGTGGGCGTAATGAACAAGGCATTCAAGTCCCTATAGAATTCACATCCCATAAGAATAATTTGGGGTTTGGTTGCTCAAATGAACAATCTAATTGGAATCCATGGTTGAGTGACATGAGTTCTTCTCAACCCCATTCTTGTGGATTGGTCCATCCTCCTTTGTCTTTTATCTTTGTATCTTCTTCTTGTGAGCAGTCAAACTTTTCTCCACAAGAGAAAAGGTTGCTTCCTGCTCCTCATCCTTTTTCTAAGCAAGACCGTATGTTGTTGAGGCTTCTCAAATCCCACTTGATTACTCTTCCTTCTCCTACACAAAAGAAATATCATGAACATGATAAAGAAAAACATTCTTTTTGTGCATACCATCGAGTGCCTGGCCATTCCACTAGTGAATGTAAGGCCTTAAAGGATAAAATACAACAAATTCATGATTAGATTACCATCACTCTCATTTTGTTGTTGATGCACCTGCTACTCTTCAAATGGGAAAATGATATGAATGTTACCTCCTAGATCCTGCATGTTCAGTATCTTGCATGGTTCTCTCCCCTATATGTTGGGGTAGTGATAGCTTTTGAGATGTGTGTGTCCTTCTAGAGACCCCTCTTCTCTATGTGTTCATTGAAAGTGTCCCTTAGGTGGACCCTCTTTCTTTGAAGGTTCTTGGGGACCCCCTTTGAAAGCTTTTCTCTCAAATGAATTCATTAGTTTCTAGATTGGGGGCATCCTGACTAAACCTCACCTTTCAAATAGTGTATCCCTTGAGTGGATCCCTCTTCTTTTGAAGGGTTCCTGAGGGACCCATTTGAAATCCTTCCAATTTGTCAATGGTTTGCATAACCATCTGCTTGTTTACCTACATGGTTGCTTTGCTTTTTGACATGTTTTATCTACAGATTAACATGTCACTTTGCATGTGCACCTATAAATCTACTTTCTAATCTGACTATATGGAGTCCCCTTTCATTGGGTTTCCTTCATGAGATAGAACTTGAGGGATGCCTCCTTGTAGGTTTACGGGCCTGTAAGGCACTTACTTTTTTGGGTTTCCCTCATGAGAGAGAACTTTGGGGATGCCTCATTGCAGGTCTATGGGCATGTAAGGCACTTGCTTCATCAGGCTACCATCATGAGAGAGAACTTGGGGGTTTCCTCCTTGTAGGTCTGCAGGCCTGTGAGACACTTTCATCCTATGGAATTTGTCCATCGTTGGTTTGAGGGCCTTCGGTGTGCTTTGTTCAACTTCGTAGTTCTACAGAGCTATGGAGTTCTTTTGTTTGAACCTCCTCAAGAGAGAGTACTAGTGGAGTTGTCTCTCTTGGAATTTTCATTCCTTCCTAGCTTCTCCATCTTTTGGGTATGTGTAGGATCATGATGGTCCAAAAAGTGTTGATATGATGGGTATGTGTAGGGTATGTGGCTGATGAATTTTTCTTTACCCAAAATTGATGAAACGTAAAGATTTTTTAAAGGAGATTCTCAGCTTTACACCAATATAAATTATTCTTTACTTTGAATTTAATAGATAATTATTATTCATTTTCTATTTGAATTATGACTAAAGT